>ML978238.1:97203-149680 GCA_010015745.1 Setomelanomma holmii
GAGACAGCCTCTATATACATGAGAGGGCCAGGAAACCCCGAGAGGGGCTCGAAACCCCGCAGTGTCTGATGTGGAGTCGGTCCGATATAGCTCGGATTCCGAGGGTTGTACGTGACCTCGTTACACTATTCCAGCGCGTCCTAACAGGCTTGACCAGCTCTATAAAATGCACAGCGCGGCTGACTGCAATTGCCTCCTTGCGTTGAAATTGCTCTAGCAGCTGTTAAGTCTGCAGTGTACAAATAGACGCAATTACGTCAAACAGAACTCTAATAGGTCTGTATTAGCGCCACTTACGTATAAACTTCTCCTTGTTGTCTAGATCTTTGCTCTCCTTCTTAAACGCTTTGTAGTCTTTACCCTATATTATTGTTTAGGCACCTAAGTTCAGTATATAGCAGCAGCAGCGTAACCTCTAATAAGGAGCGTAGAAGTTAAACTTATTAGCTAAAGTTTCTACTGCTGTGTTATTGTTGTACGCGTTGTTAAGCACAAAGTAGCTAACGCAGTCCTTGTCTACGCCAAACTAATGCAGCGTTAAGGCGATGACTGTCGCGATATTGTGGCCACTGTGCTGGCTATAGAGTTCAGGCAGCCTAAGTAGGTAGTCCTTGAGCTTGCCGTCAGCGTTAAGATAGTGTACGCAAACACCTGTTAACGCTAACTTGCCGCCTGTTAACATCTAGTTATTGAACAATACGTGTATAAGGGAGCGAGCGGCGCTTAAATAGGCGGCAACAGCAGGGACGTAGGCAAGGTATTCAGCAATAATATAGCTTCTAAGGGTGCTATAGGAGCGCTATAGAGCAGCGTCTACTAACAGGTTAGCAGCCTTAATAAGACGGCGAAACTCAGGCGTCTTAATAATGCGCAAGCTCTAGTTATTAAGCTTGTATCTAGTCTATTAACGCATCTTGGAACTTGCGACGTGTAAAGCTGCTAGCTAGCTTATTATGGGTGTTTTTCGAAATACCAGTTACCACCTGGATCTGGCATAGGTCGATCCTGCGCAGGAGTACGTCCTATACTGCCTGCGTATACACGCCAAGCTTAGCTAAGGCCTCAAGATTTAGCGCCCTCATCAAATCTGTGAACCTTCACACCCCTCTGCACGCTAAGCAAGAGTCAATACCTATAGATCTCTAAGGCGATTAATTAATCGTACTAAGGCCTTGCATTCTGGAGATTTGCACGAGATTTGGAGCTTATACGGTGGTAGTGCATCAAAACCGAGCCGATCCTACCCTGATCCAGGTGGTAACTGGTATTTCGAGAACCATAATAGCGACCTCCTGCAACACTACAACGCCTTCGTCTCTCATCTTTCTAACAACTAAGCGCCTAACAGCGCGTACGATTGTCTCCTCTGCGCTAGCTCTGCGCGCAGTTAGTCCCTCTGCGTTAAAGCCGCAGCCTTATGTAAGCTGCTTCATATGCGTGCCAGCAGACAACGTTAAGGTAGAAACGTCAAACACGCTGCCAGGATAGCAGTGCTTATAACAATAGAAGCAAAGCTAGTAATTGCGCTGCTTCTTATGGTGCTAAACTAGCCAGCTGTGGCGATAGATCTAGCTCAGACTGGCGACGCTCAGGCTTAAGTACACGCACCTAGTCAAGCCTGTTGTATATGTTATTATCCTTGCATAAGTCTTTGTTTGCAGCAATAGTTGCGATACTGTCTGCAGCTTCGCTAGGTTCAGGCGCTTAGGACGGCGACGAAGGCGGCGGAAACGTGCTCTTGTTGCGCTTAATAAGACAACAGATAGCTAAGTTTGCTTAAGAGGACATCTAATATAATAACATAATAAAGTAAAGCGCCTGTACATAGTAGCTAACGCAGGAGTAACTTTAAAATATATAGCATGTCATCAACTTTTTTGTTGTTTAGCAGTTTTTAGGACTAATAGAATATTAATTATCTAATTGCGACTAACTTCAACCCCTCTGCGATCAGAATCCTGCCAGATTTAGTAGTTAAACTAAACAGTCCAAGGTCTAGGGACTGTTTGGACTGCAAAAATGAGCCTTCGCAGCCTGTTTGGACTGTTTGTTGACAAGTCTGGTTATGAGGCGAACAGGACTGCACATTTACTATGCTATCTTCTGCAGATCGCCTGACGAACGCTGTGAAGTCGGGATGTTCTCTCTGCCATCCTTTGGAATTGAGGTTTGCAGTTCGTCACACCAAGTCATCTATGTTCTTCACCTGCCATCTCCAACCCCACTCCCAAACACCCTGTCTATTCTCGTCGCCCTCTCCCACACAATCTCACCCTTCCCATCATCTCGGCCTTTCTTCTTGAAGTACAATATCCGATGCTGCGGAATGAACTCCTCATCCGTCTGCTCCGACTTCCACCTCTCCAATCCCGTCTCCTTCGCACCCAGGAAGCGGTCCTCATATCCGATGATGTAGTCAGCCGGATCAAGACTTGGATCCCAGCGCAGTCGATTCAGAACATCAGAAGCAGGTCGGAGCTTGACTAAGGAGAGTGGCGTTGCTGTGGGCTTGGGCCGCTGCGGGATCGTACGCTCTTTCACTTCGTGATCCTCGTCCAGATCCTCTTCCAGCTCGTCCTCATCATCCGAATCAGGCTCCATATCAATTGCGTAGTCACCCCATTCACGATCGTCGAGTCGCAGGTCCCTCACTTCTGTTGGTCGGACAAGCGAGATGCCAAGCCAGCAGGTGCTCGAATCGTAGTTCTTCTCATCGGTCTTCAATTGCGTCAAGAAACGATCCATGACCTTTTCCAGACTCTGCTTTGCACTCTGTTTCTCTTCTGCGCTGCTCACAGTCTTCGACGTTCGAGTAAGCCCGATGAGATAGCAGCCGTGGTAGTCGCCCTCATTTGCTATACAATTGGTGAAGCGAGCCGGCCAAATCCGCACTTCGAGACCGGCGAGTGCTTTGTGGAGATCTAATCCAGTCAGTAAATATCGCGAAGACATTCGACACGATTACTCACCGACGACAAGAGAGAGGCAGCGCGACTCGACCCAGCCAACCAAGCTTTTTCCCTTGGCCAAGGTGCGACCCCAAAATTGGATGTCAATCTTGACGTAGCTTGCGTGTGCATTCAGAAACCAGGGACTCACGCCTTGTATTTGAGGCCGCTGCCAGAAGAATTTCTCCCACGTCATATTGGAATTCGACAGTTGCTCGGACGCGGACTTAGACTCCTTCACCAATGTTCGAAGGGCAGGAACGGTCGAAGTATGGGCAATGTTGGAGTTGGGCGCATGGAAACCCAGAACAACCATTGGCTCTCTCGTGCTGCGATGGTACCGTGGTTTCGTCTTGTGGAAGAAGGCATCGTACATCATAGCATTGGCCCAGTCAAACGTTGCGAGGTGGTGGAAGAAGCTAGTGACGAGGTCGGCAGCTGAGACGGATCCAAAGTCATGAGCGATGCTCTTCGAGATCCAGGAGAGTATCAGAGTGATATGCACTCCGCCAAGGAAGCCAAACTTTGCGGAGTAGATACCGCGTTGAGTCGCCCAGAGCTTGAGGCAACGGTATGCCAGGCGGAACGCGGACAGAGATGGGAGCGTTCGCTCGATGTAGAGCAAGTCGCGGTATGGCTTCAGTTTGCGTAGCGATAGAATGGAAAGGTTGAAAATCGGGTCAGATGCAGAAAGTTTGTGGAAATCGGCCCACCGTTCAACGACCCTCGCAGCTGGACAATACTGCAAGTCCATGGCCACGCCGTTGACCGAAAGCTCCAGCATTGTGCCTGTGTTAGCTTCTACCTTCCTTAAAATGCGCACGTCTTGACCTTCAGCCTTCAGAATCCGGTGTCGTACGAGCTTGAAGAACGTCTTTGAGCTTATTGTTCCAATGCAAAGGCAGTCAATGTCGGACTCTGAGGTCCATACGCCGAGAGCATACGAACCCACCGGAACCATGACCATTGGACTATCGGTTGTGTTCGCATCTTGCTCAAATTCACCTAGAACGACCGTCCTGAGTCGTTCAAAGGCTTGACGCCGCTGCTGCACTGCTGTTTCGTCCGGGAACATCTGGTGAGCTTCAAGGACGGAGGCCAAGTCTGCCGAGTCGGACATGAGGGATGTTGCTCGCTTGTGTTCCACCGCAATCAGATTTCGTGAGTCGGCATTGGCGCCATCGATGTGGGACTGATCGAGGATCCGGAACGTGGCGCGCACTCCGGAATGGTCGCTAGGAACTACCTGTGAGCCGGCCACAACCTCAGGCAAACCAAAATGATTGAAATGCAAAACTCTCAACGAGTCTTTCGAGCGAACGAGAACCCTGTCATAGCGTTGCGGCCTATTGTTAGACGTGCCGGACGTGGCAGCCGCGAGAACATTATTCCTTGGATCGAACGTCGCACCTTCTTCACCCTCGAATAACTCTTCTTGTGTGTTTGTTAACGGATCATCTACTGCTTCCACGTGCGCGACAGCCCACGCGTCAAACAGCCCTATTTGACTTAGCGATGTCTCCATGGCCGAGAGAGTTTGCACAGTCTGCGGTGTCACCGACTTGTCCTTGAGAGCGGTACCAATGGTGTAGGTAGATGTGGGTATATTGAAATCTCCAGCGATGATCCACGAAGATGTAGAGTGCCACTGGGTGAGGTAGCTGGTCAGATTCTGGAGTTGTACTTTCTTGGCAGCAACGGACCCATCAGTGAGACCACATGTCAAATGCACCTCAGCAACTACAAGATCTGGTTGGCTATGGAGTCCACTTCGTAGAAGTCCGTGAAAGCTTGCGACAAGTGCCCCTTTGTGCCTTCGCTGAAATGGCACGAAATTCCATGTGAAGAACCAGCGGCTCAGAATGACCACATTGCGGAGGCTCGAGAGCGGTCCAATGTCTGCTTGGCTCGGTGGTCCATGGGAAGTATATGCGTACCGGCTCTTGACCTCCTCATGGTCCAAAAGATATGATAGGAAGTCATCAGATACTTCCTGCAATACCAGAATATCAGCCAAAGCGGATTTTGAGAGGATCGCTTGCACCAAATGCGGATCGCGATCTCTTGCTGGCGGATATTCCGAGTCGATGAGGACGTTATAGCTGGCGACGCTGATGGTCTTTGCAGTTTCCCGAGAAGTATGTGTGATCTCATAGCCCGTCGACCAAGTGTCTTCTCCCGGTTCGTAATGATAAGTGCTCCCGGATTGTATCTGACGACTGAACGCGATGTCTGTCGAAGTAGCTTCGTCGAGATGGTCTTCGTCAGGGTTCAAGGCAGTATCAATGTTGACGTGTTGTGATATCCATTGCTCTGGTATTGAAGGCGTCCAGCAAAGGCCTGGTGTGGCCACACGGATAACACCCCAAAGTCTCATGGCATGCGTTGAAGTCGATGAGACTGTCCTATCTCGCACGAGGATAGCCAGAGCTCCGATGCGGAAGTTTAGTTCTGGCAGCAGTCGTGCCTTTGAAAGTAAGTACTGCTGCGAGAACAATGTGTTGTCTTCTGTTTGACCGATCGTGAGGTGGAGATTGGTTGCCTTGGGCATCTGCCCGAGTGCCTGCAATGCCATCTCACGCATCATCAGCATGCTAGATTTCGATCCAGTCTGTATCTCATGAAGGAAGACTGTGCTGTTGTTGCGGTGTTTGAAAAGGCCCGGTTCGTCAAGTGTGACCACTTGCGCGTCTTTGGACTCTAGGTTCCGTTCGAAGTGGTCTTGAATCTGCTGCTGTGCTCGCAGAAGGTTGTCAGGTGCTACAAATGGGTATATGAGGCTTATATGGGCTGGCCAAACCCCGTACGACTTGTCGTAAAGCTCGCGGAGACGATCGATGTCTCCGCAGTCGGTGTTGGGTGGGATTATGCATAGCGCTGTGTCGTGTGATGCTGTAGCGATTCTGATGGAGGAAGATGTCTCCTTGGTGGCCGCCATTGCTGACTATACTCGGTAGTACTGTCTCTAAATTGAAACAATGATATGAAAGAGGTATCTCGAAAGCAGGCACGCTGGAGACAAAAGCAAGCTGAGTTGATAGCGAATTTTGAACAGACAGTACAGCCATACCTTATACTCAGTTCTGAAGACACTCAAACGGTCGTCTGTGTTTGTCTGGCCCACCTTACGACCATGTATGACTCCTGTATAGAGATATGCCTTGTCTTCACGTATTAGGGCTGCGTGAGCCGAAGTGACTCATTTCACGCTAAATAACGCAAAATGGATGCTGCGCCATAAGAGCGCAAGCCACCAAGGCTTAACCTCGTGAGATGAAGCGGTGGAACGATTACCAGGCCATCGCAACCCCTGCAAAGCGATGATTGCGATAAAAGTTAGGAAGAGATTGCCATCGTTAGTGTTTCGTAGCTTCACTTTTGGTCAGTGCACACGCGGGGCTAGCGCGTCACAACCGAAGCCTCCTTCCGTGCCGAGTGCTTCGAGCTTCCTCACGCAATGACGGGCGACCATCATGCCTACATCTGGACTCCTAGATCTGCCAAGCGAACTATTGTTCGACATCATCCACTACGTCGCTGCATCACCATATCCTCCAAAATTCGGCGATAAGCGTTACAGACCCGCATGCCTCCACAGCCGCGCCGTAGTCTGCTTCCCGGCAGAGGATCCGATATGGCCCAACAGCACCCGCAGCCTCCAGCTCGTGTGCCAAAGGTTACATGCTGAGACCCACGAATACCTGACCAAAGCATCTCAAACCTTCGAATTCGACGTAGCGATTGTAAACAACCACTGGATTTGGCCATACTGGCGCTTTATCCCCGGAGGAAAGATTGGCTTCTCAATCGAACGCCTTGAGATCAATCTCATCTACTGCGTCAACGAAGACGAGCGCGAGTCTAGCAGCAGGCCCACACCGGCAGGAGCGACCGAGATAGAGTTCTTGAAAGTGGTTAGTCATTTTCTGCGCTATGGGTTGCGGACGACGAGTTTCGAGAAGATTAGTAGTCCAAAAGCCAGGTCGAATTTCCGCATCAAACACCTCGCTATCAAATTGGATACATCGAAGATTGCCAGCAACCCCAATAAAGAAATCAGCGAAGTGGATATCCCGCTTCGACGAATCGACGGGCTAGCGCACTTGTCTTTCGAGCCGCTCTTTCCTATCGACACCACGACTTCACTGGATCGTCTTGATGCTCTGGCACATTTTCTGACCCACGCGTTGTGCAGTTCCGGTGATGGACTGACAGTTCGCGAGCGTGTGGATTATATCTCGATGAGTGCAGATGGACAATTGAAAGGAGAGTTCGACATAGCTGGGCACATGTCGAAAGAACAAGAAGCGAGGATTGCAGACTATAGGCGCCAGTCTTTGGGCTCAGGGAACTGATCGATAATCACATAGAATACCGTCAATAAGGTAATCTCGCACTAGAAAGGAGATTCATGAACACGCCAACCGAAGTATACTGACTGTTTCTCGAGCACATCAGTCGAAACGAACTGGTCTGCACCGCAACATCCAAACCTTACTATATATATAGAGATCACGAGGCTTGTTAGACGATCATGAAGAGTCGAGATACACGCCGCGGACCAAACACATTAGGCACGCATGACGTCATGTCCAGATCCCTCGTCCGATTAGCCTAATGTGAAGGCGCTACAGATACTACCTGAATGGTATATATGTCAACGCTGCACATTGAGTATACGAGCGATGGTGCGCCAGGATATAATCGAAGCCTTGAGGCTTCCGCAAAATAGCTCTTACCACCCCTCATCCCGCCCGGATTTGCTCTCGACGATGCCGAACCCAAGCCCGTTCAGCGTCCTCGTCTTTAGCAAAACAGACGGGTACCGCCACGACTCTATCCCCGCTGGCATTCGGTCCATTCAGACTCTTGCAAACCGCACTAAGCTGTTTACTGTAACTGCGAGTGAGGATGCCGCCCTATTCACGCCAGCGTCACTCTCCAAGTACTCTGTCATTGTGCTGCTGCAATGCATCGGCGACATCTTCACCCAGGACCATCTCGATGCGTTGAAGCAATACATCCGCGCTGGTGGAGGTGTAGTCGCGATCCATGGGGCTGCAGCTGGAATGCCGGGTGACGAGTGGTATGGAAAATTGGTCGGGTGAGCCCAAGTCATCAAACCGCCAGTATATCGACATTACTGATCAGTATCAGCGCACACTTCGACATGCATCCACCGGCAGAACCCGGCACTGTTATTCCAGAAGACTCGAATCAGAAACAGTTCATAGTGAACTGCTGTGGCGGTCGCGAAAACTGGAATGACGAGTGGTACAACTTCCACTCCCATCCACGAGAGAATAAAGACCTCAAGATTTTGCTGAAAGGCGACCCGAAGAGTTTCCAGGGCGGCAAGCATGGCGAAGATCATCCCTTGAGCTGGTGTCAAGACTTCGAAGGTGGGAGGAGTTGGTTCACAGCGCTGGGTCATTTTGATGAGGCGTATAAGGATGAGTGGTACGTCGAGCAAGTACTTCGAGGTATAGTATGGGTGGCGCGGAAAGAGGAGATATTAGAAGCTCCGAAATAGGGTGCGACTTGGAGAGTTTGCTATTCCTCGTTGACAACCTCAGTTCGGTCAACGATCATTTGTTCATGTTCAGTGTTGGTAGCGATACCGGCGTAAAGCCCCAAAGTAGTGGTAAGAAGGGGTCTCGTGAACCTTGGTAACGATGCAAGACCCTTGATCTCAACAGAAAGCCTGCAGATCCAGAGTGAAAAGCGCTCGCGCATTTTCGAGTCTGATGCGAATATTTCTCTATGATTTAGTAGCCTGAATATACTTACGTACCCGTTACCTATCACCTCGCTCTCCGTCTCCCTTACGCAGTCAACCACGCACCACCACTCAAGCCACCTAGTACACCGATGGACGCGCGAATCCCTTCAGGACTCGTCAAGACCCGCAGACTCAGCTACGAGGACCAAGGCACAAAGACGTCAGCCGTGGCTGAAAAGGATTCGCACGACCTTGACGGCGACACGTTGGTTGAAGCCGAATCAACACCAACACCCTACACTCATCAATCCACAACATCCAAGCCCCAGCACACATACCAATGTTCCACCTCTTCGACCCTCCCTCACTCTCCTTCTGCTGAAGAACTGAGCGTGAAGCTGCAAGAGAAGAAAAATGCGCGCCTGTCTCAGCGCAATCAGCAGCTGAGAGCGGAGAAGGATCATCTTGCTGAGAAAAATTACCAGCTAAATCAAAGCAACAACGCACTGCGCAAAGAAGTGGCTTCTCTTACCGCACAACACGACCGGCTTGCCGCACTGCTTGAAGACAGTGAGGCAGGACGCAAATCCTACCGCAACAATAACGCCGAGCTAGCGGAGCAGAATGCGGATTTAAAGCAGAAGCGGAGAAAGGTGGAGGAGAGAAATGTCAAGCTCAAAGCAAAAATCTTAAATCTTGAGCACCAGTCTCGGGTTGAGATGGACACCAAGGAGGCAGGTGGTTGGGGTTGGATGTTTGAAAGAGAAGGAGGGTGGTTGAGGGTAGGATGTCTCGTTGTAGCGGGCTTCTCTGGGCTTCTAATGTGGGCTTGCGGTCCCGCGGCATTCGGAGTGGTGCTGTCAGTGTTGACATGGTGCGAAGGGCTTCTGCGGGGCATCTTGTCTTGAGTGCCAGTCGTATCGTAGCTGCTTTGGAGATAGCCATGATGACTCTTGGCTTGAATATCAGCCTCTTGAGAAACTACTTAGGTGGAGTGCATGGGGTCGAAGACTGCTGGTGCATGTACTCCTGTAGGATAGACTGCTACCATGATACGGTGCTATAATCAGAAAAGTCCTTGGAAATGTCGTATTTGTACCATTACCTGTTGGTGTCCACTTGAAGTGGCCTGAGATATGCACGACGGCATGCAGCCACGTTCATGGTGATTGGCTTTGGCTGAGGCGCCTTAACCTCGCATGCGCATGCGGTACACAGAGCCATCAACAACGCACCGTACGACCCTCAAGAGACAGTGCAACAATATTCACGGCCAAGAAACTTGCTGAGTGAGACGGACAGATGCTGACAGCTGCTGCTACAGAGTCATAATAGAGAACGCTAATTGGTCGTGTACAGCTACAGTCTCCAACGAATGACACACGAGAAGGAGCGCAAGGCCGCCAAAATACGACACCTGAAGAAGGAAATTTTAATCATACGAGACGCGGCAGAGTCTCTCGCAATGCCAGTTTTGACTTTGGCAAAAGCATCCCAAGGTATTGCCTCTTTTTTGTCAAGAACTTGGAGTAAGATACAAAGACACCGAGGAAGACGTCAGTCGCTGGCTTGGAGGTGTCAGGATTGATATCGGAGAAATTGAGAAGCTCCACTGCTGTTCAAACCTTTGCAAGTCTCGACAGGGCTGTTCCACAGATACCCAAGGCTTGATGTCATGTCAAGCCGTGCAGCTGCGCGAGATAGGAGAATTGAAACGGCGGCACAATGGGGCAGAAACGGTCTTGGCAAGTGTGAGAATTGTGAAACAGTAGGGCGTGTGCCTGCATTAGGCGCTGTCCGTAAGCGAAGCCGAGGCGTGACAACCTGGCGGCTCTCTCGCGAAGCACAGCACCACCACACCCATGTCTATCTCATGTCTATCAGCGTCCTTACTTCGACAACGATCGACGGCGAGATAGCGACGGGCGCCGCAATAACGTTGCATCTGCTTCCCCGTTGCTAAATGGCGTCCTTGCATGGACGGCTTGCAAAGGGCACCGCAATGCTTCTTCACCTGGTGCGTGCTGAAGCGCAGAGAGGCTGAGTGCTAGTCGCACCCAGAAGCCAGCGGCACCACGAATGTCTCCACTGGACCACGGCTCGTTCTGCCGCGCCGTCATGGTCACGCTGCTCCACGCCTCGGTGTGCCCGTCCACGAGCGCGCCAGACGAACAGGTCGAACAGCAAGAGGAACAGCAGTCGTCATTCGCGCACTGCGACTCAGGCTCTCTCAGTATCTCGTGTGGTGTGAGACAGCAACGCTGAGGGCGCTCGACGGCGGCTGTCGGCTCCAAATCAACAGCGTGCAACGCCCAAGCGCGCCAGGAACCAGTGCCGCATCGGGCCAAGTCAGGGGAAGCACCTCGCGGATCGCTGGTGTCTGCTCTTTTTGGCACCAACAGGGGCTCCCAAATCCCCACAGAGGCTGTCATCCGTCCAATCACCATTACACGGTGCCGACAAGGCCACGAATACGATGCGCCACCAGTCCCGACTCCACCGCCTCGTGTCCAAAAGGGCCAAACGGGATCGCCCCATCCCAGTCCAGCATGGCTGACCATAGAGCGGCATGCTTATATGACCCAGCAGCCAGCCCGCCCCTGCTTGCTTCGCTAGACCTTTGATTCCTCGTAGTCGTTGACGTCGAGGTTCCTTCTCCACGACTTTTCTTTTGACCTTTGGATATTTCCAGGGTCGTTACGCTCTTTTGCACCCGGTTCCTAGTATTAATTTGAGTCTGCGAGTCGCTTCCATTTGACTCCGGCTCTGCCTGTCGTTCACGCCAAAAGCTCCATTTATATATTCGTCAACATGGCCAACTTCAGCAAGCCCGCAAACATGATGACCATGATCTTCTCGCTTTTCGCGCTCCTCCAGTTCACTGCTGCTCTTGGACACGGCGCTCACCACCAGGCCCACAAGCGACATAACGATGCTATCATCAAGGCCCAGGTCGAGGAAGTCGCTGAGCACCTCGCTAAGCGAGACATCGGTACGCGCATCGCCATCAGCGGTGTCTGCAGCACCCAGACCGTGTGGTGGGGAGACTGCGACAACAATGGCAGACAATCCTACCCCCGCCTTGAGATCCGTCAGTTGAGGAACAATGGCGATCAGTGGAATTTGTACCTGCTTGGTATGGAGAGGTTTATGGCCAAGAGCAAGGACGACAGGCTTGGATACTACCAGGTTGCTGGTATTCATGGTCGTCCTTTTGTCACCTGGAACGGATTTCCGACTCCTTTGGTCAACCAGGCTGGGTTCTGCCCACATGCCCAGACTCTTTTCGGATCGTGGCACAGGCCGTATCTTGCCATTTTCGAGGTACGTCTCAGATATCAAACTCTCATGTCAGTGTTAATATGAATCCAGCAAGCATGGTACCTCGCCGTGACCGAGGTCATCAACGACTTCCCCTCGAACCAGCAGCAGCGATGGAAGAATGCTGCGGCCACCCTCCGCATGCCCTATTGGGATTGGGCTCAGGACCCAGGCTCCAACAACCCCACTGTCCCAACTCTGATCCGCGACCAGACAGTCTCTGTCACCAAGCCTTCTGGCACCGTCAGCATCCCCAACCCGCTCTACTCGTACAGCTGGGGTAGCTCGCTCCCCGACGAGATGGGAGGTGGCCCATGGAACAACAACCCTTTCACTCTCCGCCGCCCAGTAGCCGACCCCACTCGCAGCAACAACAACGAGATGAACGCTCGTTTCGATAGCATGCGCATCTCTCTCCGTGACCGTGTCTTTGCTCTCTTCTCTAGCAAGCAGTCGTGGGGATACGCCACGACCTCTCAGATTGGTGTCCGCACTGATCTTAGCGGCAGCGGCGTTGACAGCTTCGAGTCTGTTCACGACGCCATCCACAACACTGCTGGTGGTGACTCTGGTGGTCACATGTACTACCTTGACGTTTCTTCGTTCGACCCCATTTTCTGGCTCCATCATACCAACATTGACCGTCTTATGACCATGTACCAGTACATCGTCCCGGATACCTACGTCGCCAACGGCAACATCAACCGCCCCATGGCTCAGTGGAATGAGGGTGAGGCCAAGAACGGAGGAACACCGCTGAAGCCCTTCACCAAGAGCACCTATGGCGACTACTTCACCAGCTCTGATGTCCGCGAAACCCGCGTTTTCGGCTACTACTACCCCGAGACTAGCGACCGCTCCTACTCTCAGGTTGCCCAGGCCGTCACCTCACTCTACGGCGGCGGTGCTCGTACTCTTAGCAAGCGTGGCGAGCCTGTCAACGACAAGACCGGCCAGTACCTCGGCCGCCCACTCGAGGAGGGCGACTACCACCACGTTCTTGACATTACCGCCGACAAGTACGCCATGGAGGGTTCCTACACCGTCCACTGCTTCATCGGCGACGGCGGCAACAGCACCACCTCCAACTCGACCGCTCCCTATGGCAACTCGACTTCGTCCGCGTACTCTTCGACCCCTACCCCACCTGCTTCTCCCTACAAGAACGGCACCGGCGAGGTTCTCGAGGACTACGACCCATCCAAGGACTTCACCCAGAGTCCCGATTACGTTGGCGCCTACGGTATTCTCGGCGGCATGAAGGCCGGCGGCGGCAACGCTTCCTACCCCGTCATGACCCGCGGATCTCTCCCGCTCACTACCTGTCTCCAGGGCAAGCAGTACTACGGCCAGCTCAAGTCGCTCAAGCCCGAGGATGTCGAGCCGTATCTGCAGAAGAACATGTACTACAAGGTCATCGGCGTCAACGGCGAGCTCGATCCAACCACAATTCCCAACTTCCACGTCGCCGTGCGCTGCACCAAGGTCACGCCCGCAAAGAGCGAGTACGATCTCCCCGATCTGAGCGCCCCATACGAGGTCCTCCAGAAGGCCACAGAGAAATTGCCTGCCGGAAAGCCGTTCACGTACACTCCTTCGCCGATTGACATCCCGCTACCTGACGCTAGCTATGGCGAGAATGGAAGCAGTAACAACGGTGGATCGAGCAACAACAACGGCGGATCGAGCAACAACAACGGCGGATCGAGCAGCAACGGAGGAAGCAACAATGGTGGCAACGGCAAGCCGGGTCAGAGCTATCCTAACAACGGTGTGTTCCCGTACCCGACACTGCCGTGGCAGGAGCAGGGATACTGCCAGAGTGTGCAGACTATCAAGTACGTGTATCCGGATGGTAAGGCGGCGTCTTACTAGAGGGTCGAAAAGTGAGGGTGGAGGTGTGTTTCATTTGTGATGGATGGGGTCGAGGGATGAGGTGTGGACGGGGCAGTGTGAATAATGGAGTTTGAGCATGTTGCATATAATACCTATTTCCGCAATGTATATTGGACTTTTGGCATGATCAAGTTGAGTTCCATTTCTCGTGTGTTGACCTCATCTTGTGTTGGATGGAAATGCTTCATACCATGCCACCAAGTCCAGGGCCATCGCTCTCCATCCAGACTTTTGTGACTACTGTGGCTGTCGCGATCCACACATCAGCCTTGTAACGCTCCTTTGCAACAGTTGCTCGCAACCTTACCCAACGCGTGTCCAATAAGCCACGCTCCGACAAGTCTACGCGACTACACGATACGCGTCATCGCAACTGCGTATCGCCATCTTCTCGCCCACACGATGCAAGGTGTGTCTAGACCTTCTCTTACGACTGTCCTTCATGTCTCTTCAACAAAATGGAAAGTCTAGACAACAAGTGACGTGCAATCAATCTCCGTCAGAACATGACCTATGCACACGGTATAGCGAGATTTAGCTCCGGCACGGGTTCAAGGGGCACGTCGATCATTATGTGCAGCAGTCTGAAATGAGCGGCCTGAGAATCTGACATGCTCAAGGGGTACGAAACGGGAATGTGCAATCTTGTGCGTTTGACTGAATAGGAAATGCGAAATGCTGGGGTGGATGGCTGGGATGGAAATTGCGGTCAGATCTAGGAAATGAGGATGACGGGCTGATCCCTGACCACACTTCTCACTTGCCAGAACACCAGCAACACCACGACACCTTTCGACCATGCAAGAATATGACTTTTGAAAGCGGTCATGGATTTCTGTGGTCTCAAGTTGTTGCTGTGCTGCGATGTAGATCTCGAGCTTCCGACACATCATGTGCGTGGTGTCATAGGTACTGTCTATGTTCCAATGCTACAATATCCCTTGTCTACAACGCCGATTCTATGCTATGCTCTTTCTTCCCTCGACACGATGCTGTATCATGCCAACCCATATCTAATGCAGTTCGTCACTTCATAATCATAACTCGTACCCAGCCCATCCGCCTTCATCACCGCCTCCCCTTCTTCTTCCCTTTCCCCGGCACACTCTTCAGCGCAGCATGCTTCGGATGATCCTGCAAATGCTGATGCAACCTCGTCTTCGACGGAAACGCAGCATCGCAGCCCAGACACTTATGCCCAGCACCATTTTCAGCGCTCTCAGCACTCTCGGCTTCCTTTGCGGCTCGCTTTGCGCGCTTTTGGGCGGCTTTGCCGACCTTGGGTGCCTGCTCAGAGACGTCTTCAGTCTGCTCGGTCTCAGGTGTCTCGGCGCGGATGGTGGAAGCGTCGGTGGATGTGAGGTTGTTGAGGCGGGCTTCGATGTCGGAGCGTGAGGCGTATTCGTCGTCGTCTTCGTCTTCTGACTCTTGTTCGTCCTCGTCCTCCTCATTGTGGCTTGTTTGCGGCCCTGAACCGGCGGTAACATTCTCGTCGTGGTCATCTGTTTCGTCGTCTTCCACTTTGAGCTTATCTGTTCTCCCCACAAGATCGTCTACAGATCCGTCGAGTCCAGTCGCATCAACTCCAGACTCATCCTCCGCGGGCGTTATAACACCGCTGCTGAGTGCGTCCTCATCCAGATGCAAATGCGCATTATCCTTTTGCATCTTCCTCTTAAGCGATTGTATGGCTTTCTGATGCTTCTTGCTCTTTTCATGCGCTTCATACTGGCGCTCGCTCTTGAACGTCTTGCTGCATGCTACACACTCGTAGTGCTCCTCCTCAATCTCCTCCTCAGACTCCTCCTCTTGCTCGTCCGCTGGTCGCGCCGTAGCCCAGCTTGGCAGTGCTTGTGCCTCCTGCTCGAGCTTTGCGATTTGTGCCGCACGAGCCCGCGCTGCCTGTGCCTTCCGTGCATCTCGCTGTGCCTTTGCCCTTTCGTCGGCCGATTGTGTGTTTGGCGTGTATCGCGGATCGCGCTTGCGTACGAATGCGACTAGTGTTTGGACGGCCTCGTTAAACTCTCGTCGGCCATCGTCTCGGAATTTCTGGTTCTCCTTCTCCATTGCCCGGCGCGTGCGGCGATCTGGCGCGTCTGACAGCCGGTACCTGTCCATCCACGCAAAGCTCTTGACAGTCGAGAATCCGTTCCATGTCGAATAGAATGCCCGAACCACATCGTCATATGCATCGTCCTTGTGTCCAAACGTGGGGTAGTCTGAAATATTGAGGTCCTCGTAGTCGGCGGCATATTCCTCTTCCTTTGCAAGCTGCTCGAATGTTTCCCGTAAGAATCCAAAGAAGCCACTTGGCGAGTCTGTGAAGTCGATGTTGGATCTGAATCTGCCCATCATGCGCGTCAACTCCTCCGACGTCGTCATACGCATATTGCCCTGGTAGTGGTCCTCAGTCGCACCTTCCCCACTACCACCGCGCAGTATGTCTCCTTCGTGCGCATCGTACCAGGCGCGCTCCTGGTCGTCAGATAGGACTTCGTAGGCGGACTGGATCTCGGCAAAGAGGGCAGTGGTGCGCTCGGTGTCGCCATGGTTGCGATCGGGATGCAGTTCGAGTGCCTTTTTTCGATACGCCTTCTTCAGTCTGGCACGGTTAGACAGGTCTGTATCTTGTATAGCAATGACTTACTCATCCTGTGTCGCCGTCCGCTCTACGCCCAGCAGCTCATAGTAGCTCGTCTTGACCTCCCCGCCGCCAGGAGCCTCCCCGCCTGACGTGGACTGCCCCGCGCCCATATTTGATCATCCAGCCCTGACGCAGGCTCGGACGCTAACATGCGAGGTGAGGGTTTTTCTGTTCTAGAAAAGGCGGCCGGGTGCAGCAGAAAGTTTGTGGCCGAGACCTACGCGCAAATGACTGTGCGCAAGCATTCCCATTGGCTGGGGAAGAGAGGCAAAACCTCTGGTTGGTGTGAACGGGAAGGAAAGGGCAACGCGCAGCCTCAAGCAGTCTAGCCACAGCTTCGCCAGACCTTCGCGCTTTTCAGAGAACCCTGGATGTCGTGCTTTTTGCTTTTCTTCATAAAGACGCTGCTCCCCGCCCCTGGACCACCAGAACCAACATCGCGCATCGTGGAGAAACGGCTAGTGGCACTCCGGCATCATTGGACCAACAAGCGCATGACCAACGGAGAAGCGCGCACTCACTCACAACGCAACGACAACTTCAACCAGCTTACTTGGCCTTCCCTCGAACCCTCGTCAATCCCATACTGTCATCCATCGCATTCTGTGCATGAACAAGCAAGCGTTGATCCTCCGGCGAGACAGACCGAGTGCGTGGCCTAGCCTGTGGACCGGAAGTTGCCCCGCGACAATCAGAGCCTTCGCTGGGTCCACGTGCGACCCTGACAGGTCTTGATCGGCCAGCCCTATCGCTCGACCACGGTTCACAGCAGGGACCAGCGTCATGAAGTTCGGCCACGCCTTCAAGCAGAGCCTCAGCAACGAGGGGTTTCCGCCCGAATGGGTCGACTCGGCCATTTCGTACTCGCAGCTCAAGAAATGCATCAAGCGGCTCACAGACGAGCTGCAGCAGGTCGGGCTGGATCCAGAGACGCTGTCGAAGCTGCTCAAGCACGTTGAGGACTATAATGCTTCGACTGACCAGGATGAGGAGCCAGAGCGACCGTTTGAGTACATCTTGGATTCGAACCACGCCACAGATGCATCAAAGGCCCGAAAGCCTTTTCAACCAAAACTGCTCTTCTATGTCGATGAGGCTACTGGAGAAGTGCACAGCGCCAAGCTCGACGAAGAGACCAAGGAGAAGCTGCAGATGCTGGCGGTCGAGACGGGCATTTCAGATCTGCGAGTTTTCGAAGATACTGCTTCGCTGAAATCCGATGCGGCGCAAGCTCAAAATCAAGCTGAGAATAGGCAAACAAATACATCACAAAATCGTCCAGGATATCGGACTGTGGAGATTCCTCTGACGTCTGACACTGAGTTCTTCACGCGATTGAGCAGCGAGGTCACGGGGCTAGAGAAGCTGCAGGAGCGAGAAGAGAAGCGCATGCACACTCAAATTGAAGACCTAGGAAAGCAAATCGCCAAGATGACTGACCCTGACAGGAGATCGAATAGGAAGACGCTTGCTGCGTGGCGCCAGGTCTTCCAGATCTATGTCGAGGAGGGCATTTTCTTTGGCAACACAGAGACCGACCACAAGTCGCATGACTCCGAGAAGGCCATGCAGCGACTAGCGGAGTTCTCAAATAAAGTCGCCCAAGCTGGTATTGTAGAGCGATTGAAGAAGAAGGATAACATCCGGGCACTCAACATGTTCATGCACATCAACCGCGAGATCCTCCAAGGCCTGCGCTTCGGCGAAATCAACCACAGCGCCATGGTCAAGATTCTGAAAAGTACGTACCTCTGACAAGCCTTACGAACTCTACTTGCTCACAAACTACAGAATTCGACAAACGCACTGCCCTCGGCGTAAAACAAACCTTCCCCCGTCAAGTCACCTACCCCGAGTTCAGCGAACATCTCGCCAAAGCCGTCTGCGCAGAAGTCAACACACAGATCCTCAGCAACATTCCCCAGATCGACGACTACTCGTGTCCCATGTGTATGGAGATTAAATGGCGGCCCGTCAAACTGCGCTGCGACCACGTCTTCTGTATTCGGTGCTTGATCGTCATGCAGAATAATAAGCAGCACAATTGCCCATTCTGTCGAGAGCCGACAGTATCTGATGCGAACTCTGGTATGTCCTAATATTACTATGCATGAGGGGGCCATGGCTAATGATGGACAGATAATTTGGATCACGAACTCGCCGCCTTCCTCAAAAAATGGTTCCCAGACGAAGTCAAGACGAAGCAGCGCTACAACGAACTCATGGCCGGAGTCGACCAGTACGGCGAGGTATATGCGAGCCAAAAGTGCGTCGTCATGTGATCTTTTGCCTGCTTTGAATGCTTTGCTAAGGTCTGGGCAGGTTTATTAGGAGTGGGACTTTGTGGTCAGTTTTGTCAGCCTTTGTTTGAAGTGATTTACTGACGTGGTGTAGGCATATGGTGTAATTGGATTTTTTTGGGTATGGTGGTAAGAGTACGTTTGGGAGCGAGAATTGGCGATGGCATTTTGTTTGAGATACCCCAAATCACACGCGCTTGTAGTAGCTAGCAGAGATGATTTTTGTTTCTCTCTTGTTTCTTGATGTTGTGCTGATCGTACCTTCTTCTACCTTGTGAGCGGTGGTGGGGTTGCAAACAATTACCCCGCCACAATCACAGCCTCGTTCCACCAAGTAAGCATCCTCCATCTCACTCCGTCTCCATCTTCATCTTATTCAGTTAGTGCAAACTTAACAATATGCTAACAAGTCTCAACGTTTTGCCCATACCTCGAGCGCCTTATGAACAATACTCCTGCCGCAAGCGATGACCTGCAAGATGTTCAAGAAGTAGTAGCCGCTATTGGAACACTTACCGCGCAAGACCAAGCCGAGATACTGCAACACCTCGTTCATAAGCGACGCGGAGAATCAATCACATCTAACGGAGCCAACCAAATACCAGTCGCATTGAACCCAGCGTCTTCTGGGACTCATTCGTGCCACATCTGCAGAGAGCTTCGCATCACACAAAAGGAAAATGAGCAGTGGAAACATTACCTCGAATCAAATTGGCTGTCCTTGTTTAAAGAGACTCTACGACAAGGTCTCGCACGCAAGTGCACTCTGGTCGAATGGGTTTTACTTCTCCTGGCGCGCAGCCTGGCCGATTTCAAGTCTGCCGTCACTAAGCGATTCCCTTTTCCTTCCGATCTCGACACGATTCGAGATGCAGCAGACGACCTCGAATATGTCAGTGCTGGTGGCCTTGTCCTAGGTTGCTGGAGTTATGGCTTCGATGACCACATCAACGTGACGCTCAAGTACGATGCAGACCCATATCTGGTGGACAAGCTGTGGAGCGTGGGGCATGACTTGCACGAAGGCCCCACATTCAAGGAGTTCGAGCGCAAATATGACGGAAACCTAAGGACTCGACTTCGAGTGTCCGCCAACGCAGGTGAGTTGCCCCGTGAGGGTCGTGGCTATACTCATCGCAAGGTAGGCCACACTGACATGCTCGATCTGTTCAGTGGCTGAGAATCTCCGCCCTATCACTACCCAAATACTGTCACCGATGGCAATTATTCCCTGGAACAAGATCATTTGCTGATATTTTCCAAGATGATCCTGCAGCTTCCGATACTCGCTTTCGGCCGGCGGCACAAAGTATGCACCCGGAGAAAAGTCTCAAATTGGCACAAGAAGTTCCTAAGCAACTGCCAAGAAAATCACGAATCTCGTTTCAGGAAAGCTGCTCAGCTGCCATCGGGAGTGATTGATGTTGGTACGACCTTGCCCATACGTTCAGTAAGCTTGCACTGGAGCGAGGAAGACGAGCTCGGAGACTATGCAGGTAAGTGTTGAGCTCCACGCTTCGAAAGCGGTGCTTCATCGTTTTTGAGTAAAGTCAGCGATTTCTGACATTCAGTAGTGTTATCTTATTGCTGGGGCGGCAGTCAGCCGATGACTACGACATCTCTCACAGCACAAGATTTCACTAACGGCATAGCCTTCTGCCAACTGCCAAGAACGCTGCGGGATGCGATGACAGTTACTGGCACCCTCGGGCTTCAATATGTTTGGATCGACTGTCTATGTATCTCGCAGGATGATCCTACAGATCTCAGCCGAGAGATTGCGCGGATGGCAGACATATTCCAAGGCGCATCCGTCATCATATCGGCCGCTTGTTCATCAAGCGTCTATGACGGATTTCTGGTCGAATGTACTCTTCCGCCCATTAAGCGTGTGGAGTCTACCATTTCAGTCGCCAAATACCCCTTCGGGCACCATTCTACTAGAACAAGAGCGGCGTGCGTACGATCCGGCTGAAGACCCCATCAATCTACGAGCTTGGTAGGCCATACAAAGTGCAGTTCGTGAAATGTACAATAACACTGCACCTCTCTCAAGGACACTGCAGGAACACTTCCTCTCTCGACGTACGCCAGTTTTCGGTACCAGGGAACTCTGGTGGACCTGCGAGGACGCAGTCAGCTTCGACACACTCCCAACGAAACGATTTGACCACGTCCCTGCCATTCAGCGGAAACGCGGCGACGACAGATTCGCCCTCGACTACTGGCGATCCATTGTACACGATTACACCCGACGCTTCCTCACCTGGCCCAACGACAAACTGCCCGCTATTGCCGGTGTCGCACAAATCTATGCGGGCTTCTTCAATTGCAGCTATCTCGCTGGCCTATGTCAATACTCGCTGCACTCAGAGCTCATGTGGTGCTCGAACCGGTCCGACATAACGCGACCTCTAGCTCACCGTGCGCCATCATGGTCCTGGGCATCAGTCGACGGCGAAATACATCACAAATAGTGCGACATCAACCCAGATCCCAGCGTGAACATCATAGAGTGTCGCATCACGCCCATCTCGCAGTCTTCGCCTTTCGGTCTGATCAACGCTAGCAGGACGTATCTGCGCATTGAATGTCGCCTCATCAAGGCCGTCTGGCAAGACGATAGAGAGTATATATCCACACTACAGGCGTATAGACCGAAGCAGTCCTCCGACACGAGCGATGGGAAGAGAGAAGTTTTCAGCAGAGCTGGCAGAACGCACGCTGATGCACTGGAACGCGACCTTACCAATGACGTATAGATCTTGCCTCTATCCAAAAAGCCTGTACGAGGCTTGATCCTTGTGCGTGTTGAAGGCAATGTGTATCGGAGAGTGGGGCTAGTTCTGCGACTGTGGTGTACGACTTCGATTGTGGAACCGGATCGAATCATCACCATCATCTAGGAGTGGGCCAAGTCTTCAAAAAAGGAGCCAAACCAGCTTGCGATGGCAGCAACGAACGCGAGCTTGAGTTGAAGTACAAAAGTGTATCCTGGGAAAAAGTGATAGAAACAAACCCGGAACACGCAATTCGATCATCTTCACATCAACTGAGATGTTATGCAATCTGATATTACACGCTACATTCGCCCCAAGCAAAACCCTATGCGAGCCAAAAGCGCTCTCAACCTTCAAACTCCAGTATATGCACATCTGACCATCCATCCTCCAGCTCCATGCTCAATACGTCAACATCTTCTGCTTCCCTCCACTTTTCACGCCCTCCAACCCCTCCTTCGCAAAACTACACCATCGGTCCTTGATGCTCACGACTTCATACGTGCCCTCTTCCTGCACGGGTATCCGCAAGTGATGTGTCTCACTGCGCTCCGTCTTGACTTCCAAAACCTTACTCTTTCGCCCCTTGACTGCATTCGTGCTACGCGTGTACGTAAACTCGAATGGTGGCGTGCCCCAGAATTCAAACTCGAGATCTGTGCCGCCACCCTCGTGAATATCAATCTCGTGCACTTGACCTCCAGAAAGACGCACGGACGGAATGGGGTGGATCGTCTTTGAGAGATCAAGAGTGGCAAGGCACTCTGATGCCGAGTCGCGAAGACCGGTGATGGTGAATGTGCCAGGTAGCTCGGCAAGGCGGCGGAAGTTGGTGCCTGGGTTGGAGGCTTTGCGTTGCTTGCCTTCGAAGGTGTAGTAGACTGTGAACGGTTGCTGACCGCTGAGAGCGTATGACAGGCGCTCGCCAACGCAGAAGTCGGTGCGGTCTTCGAGAGCCGTGGCTGTGGGCGCATCGAAGACGCTGATCTGCACGCGGTCTTTGCTGTTGGGTACGGGCTTGAAAGTGCAGCCTCGCGAGTCGCGGACCTTGCGAATGAAGATGGAGGATTGACCGAGGTTGAGTTTGTTGCGCTCAATCTTGAGATTGTACTTGTTGTCAGGAATGCTCTTGTGCACACTGAGTTCTGGCTTAGGAGTGCCTTGGTGCTTGATCTCAACTTCGAGGTGGAATGGTGGCACGCCTTCGAGTGTAATAGGGATGACCTCCTCGCCCTCTGCTTCTCGTGAGCAGTAGCTGTACGTCTTCCCAGGACGGTCGAAGTGGGCGCTAGGAAGAGAATGTACCGTCTGACGAATGGTAAGGGGCGTAAAGTACTTCTTCGAGTGGTCGTACTTTGCGTCTGCGAGCTTCAAGAAAGTGTACTCGTATGTGCCAGCATTCGAGGTATCGGCCCTGATCGATGTAGTGCCGCTGACGGCATGGAGATCCTTGTTGCTATTGGAGATTGTCTTGCCCTTCTGATCCTTGTAGATCTGCTGGTAGGACACATCGAAAGGAGGATTACCTGGCTTTGAATTAGTGGACTTCGATAGTATTAATTCCGAGAAAGCTTACCGCTGAGCGAAACATCAAATGAGTCCTCTTCGCCCTTGCAGACCGGGTCCTTGGTGTATTTGCCGCCTTGAAGAACGATGGCAGGCGACTCTGGCACGCTCAGCGTAGGTTGTGCAACCCAAGAAACGTCGAATTGGCTCGACTTTTCCTCAATCAAACCAGGGCAAATGGCGTCATTGACGGACAGTAGATGGTAGGTACCATCATTCTTGACATCCAGAAATGAGTTGGCCGTCTGGAAAATTTCCTTCTTGACTTCCTTCGTGGCGAGGTTCTCGTACTTGAGCGACCAGGGTCCATTTCCCGTGAAGCGTAACGGAAGACCAACAGTTCGGCCTTCGAGAGCCTTTACATTTTGCCTGCCTTCAATGTGTCCGAAGTAGGCCTTGGGCCTTTCATGCCGTACATTGACCTTGGCCTCCTCGTGCAGGTACTCCTTGCAGCCCATCTTGTCACTTACCATCGTCAGAGTGACAACATATTCGCCGCCATTCTTGAGATTGTCAGTGGTGATGGTGTAGTGCTCGTCGCTCGTTTCAACTGTATGCTTGACGCGTTTGCCGTTATGCACAATCTCATAGTCGAGTTTCCAGGGCGCATCACCCGACAGGCGAACGTCGAACTCGGCTGTATCGTCAATGCAGGCTTGCTTTGGTCGCTTGCTCTCGACGAAACGTGCTTGCGCGGAGGGCCGGACATTCTGCTGCAGCTCGATGCCCTTCAAAGGACGTTCCTCGTAGACAGCATCACGGATACCATCGAAAGTGTACTGGTAGTGACCGGCTTCTGGTGGAGCAAAGTCGACTGTGCTGCGAAGTGTGGCAACCTGCAATGGTTTCCGCGACCTCTTTTGGCCGTTTACATATTCGGTAAAATAGATGGTGAACGGCGGGCTTCCCACCAAGTCAAGACCAACGCGTAGGCCGATGGGGTTTCCTGCACACTTGTCGACGATGTCTTCGCTTGTGAGGCTAAGGGCTGGCTCCGGTGGATTCTGGAGTAGGCACGAAGCTGGCTCGAGCACTTCGCCTTCGCAGAAATCGGTTGAGACGGACTTGAGTGTGTATAGTCCAGCGGCAGAGATGAGCGGCTGCTCCTTGGTATTTCGCATTTTGACTGTCTTCGACTTAGCATCGGCACTATGATAGCCGTCTGCAACGATGTCCTTCTCGGGTGTAAAGAGGTATTCAATGGTGTGCGCAGCGTCAATAGCATGCTTGCCCGTGGAGTCGTAGGCGACTGGAAGACGTTCGACATTGTTCTTGGCGGCCTTGATCGGATTCTGCGGGCTACAGCCTCGAAGGAAAATCTTTGGGCGCTCGTGAACCACAAAGGACTGTCGAATTCCCGTGGGCTTGTGCTTCGGTCGCTCCTCATCGTCCACGGCTGCGAAGTTGACTAAGTTGCCGAGACCGTCCTGAACCTCTTCGACCTCGTACTCCCAGACGCCGCTCGTGGACACAGTTTCGTTCAGCGGAACAGTGATTCTTTGTGACCTTGCCCAGGACACGTCCTCACGCCCGCCCTTGACCAAAGCTTGTGACGTATGCCTTGAGAGTGGGGATATCGCATCGTCAGGCTGTAGATTCTGGAATTCTGAACGACCTTGCTGCTGTCCATTCACTGCCAAGCGGTACTTGATGCTCAGCGGCGGGGTGCCTTGGACTTCGAGCGCGACATTGGACAAGTCATTGCGACACCGACTGCTGCCTGTCTCCTTGACGCGAGCTTGTGGACATGTGGCGACGACTAGGCTGGAGGAACGGGGTCGTACCTGCAGCTTCGAGTGATCCAAAACCTTGCGCAACAGATACACGCCTGGCTTCTTGACGGTATATCTCAGCGTCAACGGATCATCAGGGTCCAGCGCCTTGCTTGCTTTCTTCGCCGATTTTCTCGCCTTGTCTAGCATCTTGCCCAGCTCCTTCTTCTTGATCGTGATTGTCTCGTTTGCATTTGTCTCCACATCGATTCGCAACAGCTCCATCTCTATAGGCTCGGTCTGGTTGATCAGGATCGGGATGTCAAGTTGGGTTACGGTCGAGCTGAGGCAGAAAGACTGCCTGTCAGGGTTGAGGATCGCGGAGCCCTCAGGCAGGATGTTGATGATCTGCTTGCCCAGGATCAGTGAGGCGTTGTGCAGGATTGCGCCGGGCTTGACGCTGCGCTCGCTGATAGCCAACTCGCTGTCCCAGAGGAAGCCAACCAGCCCCATGAACCACGCCTGCACCGGGATTCCAATCTTGAACATGAGCATTACGTCTATCGCTGCATGTAGCGTGAACAGCAGAAAGGCGGCGCCGTTGCTCCACTCCAGCCAGGGAATCTCGAGCAAGGGCACGCCAAACATGAACATCATGTCGAAGAAGCACCACTTCAGACACAGCCATAGCGACTGATCCTCCTCTACTATCAAGGTATAAAAATCGTAAGATCGGTACGCCCACAGGGCGACGTAGAGTGCGAAGACGTAGAAGCGTTGTTGCGCCGGGTCGAGTATGTCGGAGGGTATCAAGGGTCCTGAGGAGGACTGTGGAGGAGCTTTTGGCAGATCTGGTAATGGTGACCGCACATTTGGCCGTGGTGTTGAGCCATTTGGACTGCGTAGGCCAGGCGACCGGTTCGTTGTTTGCGGCGTCGTGGGGAAGCCGCCTACGCCTCTGCGCGTGGGAGTGCCATTCATTGCGCCCTGGGTATGCGCTTTTTGTGTTGTCGTCGTATCATGAGCTGGAGGAGCGCATCGGGTGTTTGTGCAGGCTCCCAGTACGTGGAAATGCGCGAGTGTTGGACTGTCTTGCCTCTGTCAAACGTCCCAGAAACAAAATACGCGACGCGCTCATACCCTGCGCCCACAGCCAATCAGAGCGAAGGTGTCAGTCTCGCAATCACGTGCCTTGACCTTTGCCTATTCGAATTCGAACATCATCGCGCCTTCGCAACTTGCCTTCGCTTTCACCCGACTCATTCCACAAATAGCGTTCATCACTACGCTTCTATTGTCGGTGCGCACAATAGCTTGTGGTGTATTGCACGTCACACATTTCCCTCGTCAACATGCCTGTTTGCTTTCCTTTCCTTCAACCTCCAAACGTCCACATACACACTTGAACCTCAGTCGTTTTCCACTCACCTTTCCTTCGCAAGATTTGAAGTCTGCGTAATATACGCAGCGGGACAGCGATGAGTCATTCTTCGCCAGAGACACAGCCTTCTCCAGCAGGCATGGATGTTGCCAAAGAAACAACCGTGGAGCCTCCTGAAGTTCCAACCAACGGCACTTCTTCTGCTGGTTCAGAAGACGCCAAAGGAACCATTATCACAAATGCCACTATGGAAGAGGCTGCACCAAGCCCGACTTCGCAAACAACTTCACCGAACTCCAAGAAGCGCGCCCTTCCTGAGCCCTCAACTGCTCAGGGACCTGAGAGCAAGAAGATCAAAGAGTCACCACCGCCATCTTCGCCAAAGCTAGACGAGGACCCAACTGTGCAAACCTTTCCTAGTCCGCCGGACTATCCCGCTACTAAGCTCGACAAAGAGACATGGCAGGGCTTCTGCGACATCGAGTCAGAGCCTGCCTACTTCAGCGTCATCCTGCGGGAAGCTGGCGTCCAGGGTGTCACCGTGCGCGAAGTGTTCGCAATGACACCAGATTTGCTTGAGATGCTGCCTCAGCCCATCTACGGACTAATCTTGCTCTTCCGGTACCGCGAGTTTGGCAAGGAAGACCAAGCCACCAATTGTCCTGCGAATGTGTGGTTTGCGAATCAGCTTCCAGGTCAAAACAGCTGCGGCACCCTTGCCATGATCAACATCCTCATGAACACGGAAGACGTCGAAGTCGGCGAGCATCTCCAGCAGTTCAAGGACTTCACGAAAGACCTGACACCGTACCAGCGCGGCGAAGCCTTCGCTAGCTTCGACTACATCAAGAAGATCCACAACTCATTTGCCAAGAAGATGGACCTCCTCGAGAACGACAAATATCTGAGCTATAAAGTCAAGCGCTCCAAGTATCTCAAAGAGCAAGCAGCTGCGCCAAAAACCAAGATCAAGACAAATCCACGCTCGCGTTCGCGCCGCCAATCTGCTGATTCAACTGCAACAGACGATAGCGCAGAAGGCTACGAGGACAATGCATACCACTTCATCGCATTCGTCCCCGTCGGCAACGAAGTCTGGAAACTAGACGGCATGGACGCGCAACCAACCAGTATGGGTTCTTTTTCCCCCGAAGCAGGAGAGACCTGGCTGTCAGGTGCTAGCGACACCATCGCTACCCTGATGGCTGCCGGAGACGACGACTACGGCGTTGTAGCACTTACGCAATCACCTCTAGTCCCGCTCCGCAGAGAAGCTTGTCTCACGATCAATACAATCACACACATTGAAACACGCCTCGACACGCTCAACCCAACATGGCGCTCCTTCGTTCCAGACGACGAAGAACCCACGAGTCCACGCATGCTCGGTCTCGAATCCGACCTCCCGCATCACCCAGTCCCGCCCTCTACTCAAGCCAGGACCGATGAAGAGAGCATGCCAGACTTGATCGAAAGACGCAGCCGTATGATCAAAGAGCTGAGCAAGGTGGCGGCGAGTATTATGCAGGAGATGGAGACGAAGGCGCAGGAGGATCACAAGGCGACCCAGCGGAGGTATGATAGTGGGCCGGCGATCAAGAAGTGGTTGGAGATGTTGGCGGAGAATGGATATTTGGAGGCCAATCTAGATAGATTCATGCCAGTGAAGGGTGGAAAGGGAGGTGCGTGAATGAAGGCGGAAGAACATTAAAGGAGTTTCTGAATCGAATGACTGCATTAGTCGTAACGTTGTTCGGCTGGTACGTTCACTGGTATCATCAATGATCTCGAAGTAGCTCGAAGAAATTGAGACAAGTCTAAATTACCTCACATCCTCCGCCAGAAAGGGAGTGATGTTCGTTCGAAATCCAAAGGCTCTGAGACGACGGCCTTTGCTCCTTGTACGCCGTATAGCAATGTCCTTAACTTTTTTCGAAGTTCAGCTTAGTTAGAAAAACCCTGGTAGTGCTCCATGCTCGACCACGGCATCATGTCCCATTCGTAGTCCTCTCCCTCCGGTTCGTGGTAGCGGGTAAGGTCGTGATGTGGTATGTTCTGAGTAGGCTGGTTTCGTAGGGACATCAGGTTGCGAGCGAGGTCGAGCATGAACTCTTCAGGTGGGGCTTCGATCCACGATCCACACTCATGCAGAGTTTCGGCTTGGCCATACCACACGAAGCAATCCAGTATGGCCTGTCGACCTGGGCAGTGCTTCTTTGTCTGCGAGTACATCGTTTTGATTGCTCCTACAGTCGGGAGACAGGGCCCCGCGTGTGGGTTGACGACGGTTGTGCTTTCGTGCGTGACTTTCGCAATGACGCCATCGATAGCTGCATTCTGTGCCTTCACGTCTGCGATCTGACGGGCAAAAACATAGAGCCCGACGAGCGTGTGATACTCTATCATGCATGCTGACCGGTTTCTGCAGTATATGTGGCCATCGTCACCTATATGGGTGCGATTCTGTATCTCCTGGAGCGCAGGAACCGTGCCGGTGTCAAGGAGCTTCGAGTAAAGGGCGAAAACTTGCGGATCGTCGTCTGGCAGCTCTAGCACTATTTCTGCAGTATCTTTGGGCCCTTCCCTCAAGGCATCGCTAAAGGACTTGGAGCGCGTGGCAACCTGTGACTCGCGAACGACAAATTCGCGTATATCCTCGCCTTGTCCCACGACGACTTTGAGCTTGCGGGGGACTTTGCTAGAATAGTGTCAGTAACGCAATAATAGAGCGTTAGATTGCTCACGTTGTTGCTGCGGCTGTACCAACTACGGGTTTGCCGACTATGCGACTGGATTTTTGCGCACCTGCCATGCGTGCTGGGTGTGGTTGCTGCCTTAATGGCTTCAAAACGTTGTTGTTTCTAGTAATTGCTCGCCTCGCGTTGGAGGTGTGTAAATAGTTATCGATTGCAGACCTCGTTCGCTGTAGAGCTAAGGAGACATCACTGATGTCGGCTTCGAGCTGATTGTGAAGAAAACCGGCTAGGTCGCGGAAGATATCCATTGGCGTGAAGGTGAGAGACTCAGTGCATATGACGGAAAGCGGAGGTGAAGAGATCAGCTCACCGGCTCTTCCCGGAGGTAAATCGTTGTGCGAATCAATTGAGGCAGTCGCACTTGCCTCGAACAACAGCGATGACGTTATGTGTAAACATGAGCGCATGGCGTCTCGATCGATATGCCTGATACATGCATTGTGGGAATATGTTCCAAACATGCAAAATAGTCAGCACACCATCTCACCGTTTACCGGATCTTTATCTCAATACCGCATGCAATCGGTGGTCAAATATGAGAGCTCTTACCGCGACAGAATAAAGTCAACAGCGCACATTTGCTCGGTGCTAATCAAGTAACTGAAGAGCTTGGAAAAGTTACGAGAGAGGATCAGAGCTCGCCCACATAGCTTGCCATAACTACAAAGATAGGAATCGAAGCTTCGAGACGTGCGCAGAGGTTATGTCAGTTCTGGCTAAGGGGATTTGACCTTTGGACTCTCGGTCATGCTCAGGTGTGTAATGTCACAACCCTAGACGTCGCTTCTTCGGCTCCTGTCACCTTGTGTCTGCGGTCTCCATGCTTTCACTCCGGAAAATCCCGATGCCTCTTCAGGTTAGCCACCCGACACTAAAGCTTCTTGGCTCCGGCTCTCATGTGCAACGGCACCTCAGGGCTGTCAACACAATAAAGCTTTTCGCCCACCTCAGATTGCCAGCTACCTTGTGATCTAGGCAATTACGCAAACATGAAGCGCAAACGCAGCGAAGGCGTAATGGTACCAAGCAAGCAAAGACTTCACCCCACAGTGCAATTGCTGATCCTGACCCAGGCTTCTGAACAACAACGTCCGCGTCATTGTCGGCGATCCAGACGCAAAAGAATCTCCGAAAGAGTACTATTCGAATGCCTTCCAGCTCACCCAGAGGAGCCGCTTCTTCTGCAAAGCTCTCCGAGGCGACTGGAAAGAAGCCGCTGAGAAGACACTCAAACTACCCGAGGACAGTCCAAAGACGTTCAAGCGCTACCTCCAGCTTATTCTGACGGGAACCATTCCGATCGGCAAAGCTATCGACAAATATGTTTACCACCTGAACAAGGAGGTCCAGCCGAAAGTCGACAGGAGGAACCGTCGGTTAATAGATTTGTTTACGTTGAGCGACAGGCTACAAGATACCGAGGCGATGAACGCCGTGACTGATACCGTCTTGCAGCAATCTCTCACATGCTACCACAAGGTACGCCACGGAAAAGTGGAGGACGCTCGCTCTGAGGCCAACTCTGAAGCCGGCTCTGAGGCCAGCTCAAACAGTGACTCTTCTATCGCTTCTGGTAGCGATTTCGACACCAGCTCGGACACCGTCTCTGACAGCAGCTCGGACACTTCCTCGTTATCGAGCTCCGCCTTGGAGAGTGACATCGACTCAAGTGCGGAAGAACTTTGCCTTGAACCTCAGAGTTGTGAGTCATTCCACAAGCTCAGGTGTAGGCAATTTGTGCCCGCCGCGAAAGAGGTCGATCTTCTTTACAAAACCACGACAGGTTCTCCAGGCATACGACGGCTCGTAGTGGAACTCTGGGTACGCGACGCAGACGATCTAGAAAAGGACTTGATAGAGATCGGTGAAAAGCAGCTTAACAAAGACTTCTTGTTTGATCTCGCGCGGCGTCTGGCCCGTACGTCTCGCTCAGTCGGCACTCTCAGGGAGTTGCGCTCGGAGAATTACCATGAAGAGGACGAGGGCACTAGCGACCAAGCTGGACCCAGCATGAGGAAGAGGGTTAAGAGGATGTGAAAGTGCAGCGGATAAATATGGACAGAGACATACTGGGAGAGTCTGGCAACTTCAATAGAATGTACGACATCTTGTTTGAGTTGGACGACGACGCATTGAATGAAGCAAAGATGGCACATTGTGTGGGAGTTCGAGTGTTCCATACTTTTACAGAATCTGCCAGCCACCATGTTCGCGACGCTCATCAGCTTCAGCAGAGACAGGCGTGAGTAATGCATCCGACCATCCACTTTCCATGCTCTCTACCGCGCTTGTGGGTACTTGAAGTTCGTCAACTAAGTCCGTGCCGTATTGCAACTGTTCCTCGGCTATCAGCCCACTTGCTAGATGCTCTTTACTCCTATCGGGCTGTGTGTCGTCTTCCGTATCCACCTCATCGTCTTCTCCATTGTCCTCAGATGCTACCACTTCTTCCCATTTAGCTACACTCCTTGCTTCGAAAGGCCGTTTAGATGTACTGCGACGTGAGGGATGCAGTCTTTGTTTGTGTTCGCCTGCCGTGCCTTCTATTATTTCTCGATCTTCGTACTCGTCATTTTCAACGCTGATCTCTACACCAGGTGGCTTCTTGACCACACCGTTGTCTATACCTTTGAGAAACCCCTCTACGCCCGTATACTCTTCCGTCTCTCCAGTCCACCAATCCCAACTCACCACTATCCTTACTCCCTCTTTCCATAACACCATCGCAAACTCGCGTGAACCAATTCTCGTCTCTTCGCCCCATATGTTTAAGTACAATGTTTGGAAAGCTGGAAGTTCTTCGATGATATACCGCGCCAAATCGACATACGCTCGGCCGCCCTGGTCATCCGAGCAGTCTTCTTCATACGGCTGTATTAGCAAGCTCAAGCTCTCCACGTGTTGCCGTCTCGACCAATGGAGTGACTGTAAAAAGCGAAGTGTGACGTACGCCTGGTAGCGTCCTCGTGGGCATGGTCCAGATAAGAGCAGAAAGGTCTTGCTAGCGTAGACTTCTGGGTCGACTGCACCTTCGATCTCGCTGCGTCGTTGCAATTCGTCTTCGGTTGCTGGTCGAAGGAGATTGATCTGACCTAGAGGACGTTGCAGAACCCACAGATCCTCGGATGCTGGAGCGAAGCGGACGTCTGGGCGGCGACAGCGATAGCGTGTGTAGACGTGGCCAAGGTCGATGTTGTTTGTTCCGCATCTACATATGTCGATTTGCGTTGCTCCAACGAAAGTTGTGTTGCTGGGCCTTTCAAGGTGCGGCCAAGAGAGAGTGTAATTGATGGTAGTAACGTCCTGCGGAACTGGAGAGGATGCGGACATTGAAGTGAAGAATGTCTGCTGTTACAAAGGATCTTCGTATGATCAAAGAGACGCGATCAGACAGCGTTGGCTTGATGTCAATCTCCTCGCAACCCTCCCTCGAGCTCTCTATGAAGCCTCGCACCCAGAGCCCACATCACAAGCTCACCAGCTAAAGACCCTCAAATAGCACAATTCGCATACCGCTCATCTGACTACCCAAGGCAACACGTTATGACGCTCCAAATGAGGCGACACTGTCCAAAAATAGTAAGCTATGCTGTCCAGCTGGAACGCGCAAGTGCGTCAGCACGAATTCGGTCGGGCCGTGCGATTGTGCCACAGCTGCAGCCACAGGGGCTGATTGGCTGGCGTGGTTCCTGGTGGTCACCGCGAGGCTGGTGAGCTTAGATTGAGTAAATCTAGGATAGACTTGCAGGTACAAGAAGGCATGTGTCTCACGGCACCGGCTAAGCTTGCTGCTGGTGACGAATGTTGTGTCGTGTCGTATAGCATGTGGTGTCAGCGGGCGAATGCGATGTTTGGGCAAGAGCTTGCATTCGCTTCGTGTCCCAGTTTGGCACAAGTGTCGAAAGAGTAAAGACAGCAAGGCACTTGCAAGGCTCGAGCGTTTCGGAGGCGTCCCGTCGCTAACCAGACGGGCCGGGTGCACAGTCCTTCCTGCCGAGTCGATCCTCACGTGCACGCGGAACCAAGGCGCGACAAGATGAAAACAACGCGTCGCATCACCAAAATCCGGCACGCGTCATGTTTGAAGTATGGGCTGGTTTTCATTCCTGAGACGGTACCATCACGTCTTAAAACTACCTTTCTCATGGAAAGCGAGAATAACAACACGCTCGCAGTGCCAGTCGCGCCAAAACGCCCTACCCGATATACCACAGATGAATACCTGTCCCATCCTATACCAGATCGCCCCTGCCTGCCCTGGAAGCCGTCATAGAGAAAGGGATATCACAATACAAGTCCGCGAGGACGATCGGAGAAGAGATCAACAAGAAAGGAGTCATAAAAAGCTCAGAGAGCTGTTCATGCCTCAGCCTTCTTTGGTGTTGCCTTCTTGGGCGTCGCCTTCTTTGGTGTGGCAGCCTTCTTTGATGTAGTTGCCTTCTTCGCGGCAGCAGTCTTCTTTGGCGCAGCCATCTTTGTGGCCTTTGGTGCTGCGGGAGCCTTGGTCTTAGTGACACGCCCCGACTTAGTCTTGCCGAGGACGCGTGAGACCTCCTCTTCCACAGCAGGAGCTGGAGCAGCAGGAGCAGTCTTGCGAGGCTTGCTAGCGTTCGCCTTGGGCTTCGCGGCAGCAGCAGTCTTCTTGGGGGCGTCCTTTGCGGTGGTGGTGGTCTTCTTGGGCGCCGCCTTCTTGGTGGTGGCAGCCTTGGCCTTCTACACAGAGATTAACATGCCGTATCGCCAGTCAGATCATGAGACGTACGGTGACGGTGGCCTTCTTGGGTGCAGCAGCCTTCTTCTCAGTGGTCTTCTTCTCGGCCTTTGGCTTGACCTCCTTAGCGGCGGCTGGCTTAGCCTCCTTCTTGGCCAGCTTTACGGTTCCTGAGGTGCCTTGGGAGTTGTTAGCATGCGCGTAACGTGCAGTATGCGTTTAGCGATAGAGCGTACCCTTGGGCTGTGCGAAATCACCCTTCTCCACACCAGAGGCAATGGCGCGGTTGACGTGACCCTTGAAGGCAGTGTCGGAAACGTTGCCAACCTTGTTGTTGGCCTTAATGTACTTCTGGATAGCTTGACGGCTGGAGCATGGTCAGTGAGAGCTCTTTGTCAGAACGAAAGCGTGGCATGATGCAAGAGCCGACAGCTTCCGGATAAGAGGACGTACCTGGATCCATTGCGTTCCTTGAGCTATCATGTGCGAAAAGCGCGTCAGTGAATGCGTTCAGAAATCCACAGAAGATTGCGAAGGTTTGTTGTGCTGCAAGCGCCCCCGGCGGGTATGCGCCGCAAGCACAGAGCGGGGGTCGTGATGCGCCCGAGAACATAGACTCACCTTAATGATAGAATCCTTTACCATATCTGCAGGAAAGGGTCAGTATTGATCGGCGAACACGATGAAGCTTGCGCGATCACGAGGCGACAACGTTGTGGTGAGTTATGACATACCAATGTAGGAGCCATGCGCGGGTGCAGATGCGGCGGCGGCCTTCTTCGGCGCGGCGGTGGTAGACTTCTTAGGAGGCATTGTAGTAGTAATTTGTTTGGATGTCGGTATAGACGGGTATATGATGCTTCTAGCGAGAGGTCGACTGTCAAAATCGATTCAGTGGTTGTGGTGGTAGAAGGTCTGGAAGTCACTGGTTAGGCCGGGCGCGATGCGATGCGGGGGCACGTCAGTTTAAGTAGTCGCGCCCCAAAACGACAGTGTCTACCAGATCAACAACAAGCGACGCATCATCCATTCCTCTTTAGGAAGGATTTAGCATATTGCGTCCATTTTGTGATCCAGGGTAGACTAGGGACGCTCGCTGACTGGGCGAGGCGTGGCAGTTGTAGGTTGGGTTCGTCAGGGTGTGTAGAGTCTGCTGTTCGCTTCGCCATCTTTCATCTCGTCTTCCTTCGACTTCCGCTCCCCACCTGATCGCCTCGAGCACTGCGCCTTGCACGTATCGTGATCGCGCGTCACATTTGCACACCAGGCAGACAATATTAGTCTTTTCATTCCTCTCTATCAACATCTCAGGCGTATGGTCGTCGTCCATCGTGGTTGCCTACCACCGCGTGGTGCTTGTCGACGCGTTTTGCTTTCGCGCCGCTTTTGGACTGAAGCACACTTGTCTTCAAAACTGGCCCTCACGCCACAACAATACTAACAATACGGCCAAAACTCTTTCAAAACTGTCTTCAATATACCTTTTGTATTTCAAGTCACTTCCTTTTCATGTTTTCGTCTGTGTTGGGTGTTATTTCGAAGTATCGCGCATCGCTCTTCTCTGGACTTGTGGTGTTTTAACCACGCCCGAACATTTTCTACACCAAGCAGCACAACTTTTGCCCAACAGCATCAATGGCCATTTTGTTATTCTGATCTTCGTCGCCTTACAAAGTGCTTTCGTTCACCATCGCCTTTGCGTCTTGAGTCTGCGGATGCGTTGTCACTCTCAAGATCCATGACGTGTCTCTTCGTGTCAGGTGAGCTACTGGTCATGCGCTACCCGCCTTTCTTTCAACCTTTGGCCACACTGGTCCTCCTACGGAAATTTGCGCATGGAGACCTCCTAGACACACATGCAGTCTTTCGTCGTCTAGTTCGAAAACATAATCAGTATCCGCGGTTGCTGGTAGAAAGAGTTGGGCTCCCTATACCAGTGTGACAGGCAACGGTCGCGTGGTGCCTGAGCTGCGAGGCCAAACATCATGTCCCATTACGTGCAATTGGGGACTTTCGACTGTACATACTAACTCTTCGCGCCTACTCCTGAAGCGAAAATCTATCCAAGCATCATATTGAGGCATGAGCAGGGTCCCTCTCGCCGGACGGCGGCGCTCGGAAAGGATGCAAGCACACTTTGAGGGTGGGAAATGTCCACGACATGTCCAATGCCGTCTGCTATCAGAGCGAAGGCATCATCGCAGGAAAGAGTCAGTGTAAGTCAAGTACTTATCGATGCAGATGTCGCTTTCCAGCAATAAGATGACACACGGTACGTAGGGCGAGCAAGTGAAAGCACAGTAGCTTTCACTTTCAATCTCGGCTAGCGCCCACGCTAAGTATATCATACTTTTACCTGACCACAATCACTCAAGCCAACAGCAAACTTTTCAGGACCACTCTGTTTCCGATTTCTCGTCCTACCAACTCCTCGCCGGAAGATTGTGAGCCAAGCACTTACAAGCACTTAGATCAGCTGCTTCATCCAACATAATGGGACTACTAGGCGCCAGCAAATGGGGCCCTGGCTCCGAAGCCTCGCCGACGACTGAGCCAGAGGTACCCAAGGCTCCGCACGAGAAGCGCTCTGCGCGTGGAAGGGATGAGTCGCCAGCCTTGCCGCAGAACGATCGCTCCTCTAAATCACCAAGAGACGACGACAACAGGCGCAGACAACGTAACAACAAGAATAACCGGAACGCATTAGACGAGGGCATAACCCGCGATGTCTTGCAGCCATATACGCGCGACGATTTCGCTCCTCCCACCGGACCACGAAATGATCGACGCCCAGCTGAACGCCAGCCTGAGCCTCTCCAACGACTTGGCAATGGTATCGATCATGGCTATGCTAGAAGCGCAAAAGCTCAAGTCGAACCATACACCAGCAGGCCTTTGACGGAGCACATCACTCGCGAGCCCCACAGCGACGCGTATGCTCAGTTCGCTGACCCTTCTAGCCGACGAGACAATCAAATATCTGGTAGTGAGCCCGCGGTAGCCCATCGTGCTCAAACGACCACCGGACACGATCACGGCCTCCAGAAATTTCCTTTCGGGCATGGTCGTACTTTGCCTCCTAACACCACCTCACAGCATCGTTTCGATGCAGCTTCTGGTCGCGGTACTGTGAACCCCCTCGCTCACGTCCTCATGGGTCAAGGCCGTGGTCACTTTTCCAAGGGCACATCGCAGATGTCTTGTAGCATTATCGAAAATAATACGCCTCATGGCGAACCAAATGCTTCTCGTGTCGACCCTGCGTCCTGTGGAACAGTTGTGAACCGCAGCATTGGTCAAGTTCATGATCAACCCGCGCCCTCGGCTGCGAATCTGGCTGTCCAGCCCGCAGATACATCTGCTACTGGAGTGAGGCTCAAAAGGTCGACTGTCAAGAAGGTTGTCTCGTTCTCTACGCCGCCGACTACTCAAGTCATTGAGTCACCTGCGGAGGGGGTCGCGGAACCGGCTCGGTCATTGCCTACATTTGAACTCTCGAAGCAAGCTATGCCCGAACTTGCTTCCTCTACATCAGTGCTTGCCAAATCTCACGTCTCGCATGCTATTCCAGCTATGGCTCCAATTCCAGTTCCAGCTCCAGCTTCCCGAACGAGCCACATCCCAGCTGCACCTTCGCCGTCCGTAGGGTCTAGCAGCACTGCAGTATTTCACATCCCATTTCAAGGCACGCTGTCTGACACCGACTTTCACTTCCTCCTGTCCAAACTCCAAGGGCGCGAGATCTCCGTGGCCGAGTGGGATACCGCTGTACAGCAGATCCAGAACTTCGACTTCGGCACGTCGTTCTCAGCGCAAGTCCAGACGACACCAGCTACTGCAGCTCTAGCACCCGCACCTTCAAACGAAGAGCCCCACCCTCTGGGAGCTGAAGACCCGGCAGCCCCTGACAGAGAGCTCCAACCTGGTTCTGCGGAGCTGCTTAAAGCGAAAGAGGCGGAGCGTTTTGCGAAGGACTTTGAGCATGCAGCGAAGAAGGCAGCAAAGGATGCAGAGCGAAGAGCGAGGGACATGGAGTGTTCAGCATACACCTCTGGTAGGTCAGAGGATGAGGTGGTCGAGCAAGACAAGAACCATGATGAGGATGCGGATGTGTGGAGCGAGATGAAGGAGAAGTTGAGCATGCTGGATCTGGGCAAGCTGAATCAAGTCGGACAGTCTGCGGGACTGAGTGCGACTCAAAAGGCTCTCCTTGCCCTCGGGGAGATGGACGATGACGAGGAGCTGTAAGAGACGTGTAGAGCATACAAAGCAGAGGATGAACAGGGCGCTGTGAGCGAGGCGGACGGGTTATCTTGATCGAAGGCATGAGAAGAGTTAAGATGTGCTTGTCAGGAGATAGTATGTACACGACACATATTTCGAAATTGAACCCCCTGATTCGAGAACGCCCCTTGTGATTGCAATGCGGATTGGTTTGACATGCAAGACAGAAACCATGACCCTGAATTAGTTTTGAACAGCGGAGTCGTGATGTGTATTATTTCTTTATAGCAAGAGAATGGTTGCCTATTATTACCCTATCATGAGCTCATTATACCCATTCCCACACTTTTCCACCCACCCGTCCAGCAAACCTTACGATTGCTCAGCAACCTTGCTATTCGTCCTCGCCGCACTCTCCGCAACCCCCTTGAGCGCAGCCGGCGCATCATCCCACGGCATCACCAACTCTACAAACCGCATCTTCTTCGTCTCACCACTCGAAAACTCCTCATCCGTGAACAACTTCTCCAACTCCTCCTTCGTCTCAACGCGATACGTCAACACCTGTCCATCCTTTGCGCCAAACACGCCAGGAAGTTCTTTGTACTTCCACTCCTGGACGTCGTTGTACGCGTCTTCCATACCGTGGATGAGACGCTCAATGGTGTAGCCCTTGTTGCAGATGACGAAGATTATGGGGGAGAGGTTGTTGCGGAGCATGGTGCTGACTTCTTGCGCGGTGAGTTGGAAGCTGCCGTCGCCGGTGAATAGGATAGTGCGCTTCAATCCCTTTTCCTGCGCGGCGAGCGCGGCGCCTTGACATGCGCCGGTCGCGTATCCGATCGAGCCCCATAGGACTTGGGAAATGGCGTTGACGTTTTCGGGGAAGCGCGTTTCCCAGACGCCAAAGTTTGACGTGCCGGTTTCGGTGATGAGGACGTCGTCTTTGCGCAACCATTGGCCTAGGCGCGGCCAGAGCCATGCGTGTGTGATGACTGGGGACGATGAGTCAATTTCTTGCTGTGGGATTTTGTTGTTTGGAATGGGGCCGGCTTCGATGTTGAGCTTGCCGAGCTTCTGGGTGATTTTGGCTAGGACGCCGTTCATGCGGACGCCTGGGTACTCTGAGTAGCGGACTTTGACTTGGTAGCTGTGGAAGTCGATGCTGTTCATTTGAGACATGCGGATTGTGAAGCCAGCTGTGTTGAAGTCGGATTTGATGGCGCCGATGCTGAGGACGAGATCGGCGGACTCGACGCGCTCTTTGACTCCGGCGTTGGAGCCGTCTCCTGCGTACACGCCTCCATAGTTGGGCAGAGTCTCGTCTACAGCTCCTTTGCCCATTGGTGCAACAAATGTAGGAATCCCAGACTTCTTGACCAAATCATGAGTCTCCTTCAGCGCTCGGTGTCGGATCGCACATCCATCTACGACAATGACGGGGTTCTTGGCCTCGTGCAGGTACTTGAGAACCACATCAACGACGTAGTCTTCTGCTTCTGGGTCATTGGGAGGATAATCCAAATCCAGTGGGGTGTCGAGCCTGGCGCCATCAATCTTCTTCTGAACCATGTCACTGGGCAGCGAGATATAGACTGGTCTTGATTTCAAGATGCATTCGCGGATGGCGTTGTCGATCAGCGTGGCTGCCTCGTGCTGGTCGTTGAGCATTGATACAGCGCACGAGATTTCTCTCGACATCCTCGAAAAGACGGTGAAGTCGCCATTTCCGAGCGTGTGGTGTAGAAGAGCTCCGTTCTTCTGTGAGAGTGTTGAGGGGTAGCCGACGATGTGGACAATAGGCACATATTCGGAGTATGCACCCGCGATTGCGTTGACTGTAGAAAGCTCACCGACGCCAAATGTTGTGACGATGGCGGAGACGCCTTTCACCCTCGCGTAACCGTCTGCTGCGTAGCCTGAGATTGCAGTTAGTGGCTGTTGTTGTTCAGGATTTGTCTCCGTAGCTTCCGCCCGCGAATTGGAGGGTCGCTAAATCTCACTCACCAGCATTCAACTCATTGCAATTCCCCACCCATTTCAGGCCGGCTTTTGGGATGTAGTCAAGCGCGACGAGGTTGTAGTCGCCAGGAACTCCGTGCACAGACTCGACGCCGACTTGTTTTAGTCGTCGGAAGAGGTACTATCAATGGTCAACGAGCTCGCAGTCACATGAATCAGGTGGAGCTACCTCTGCCACATCAACCGGGTTCTTGATTGCCTGTGACTGCAGATCTTGTGTCATGTTGCCAAGCGATGTAGTTGCTCAAGGCGATGAGAAGAGTATGAGTAGTTTCGTTCGGTCTGGTGTTGTTGTAGTTGTTGGGCCACACTGCTTATAAAGGCCGTATCGTTTGACAGAAATGACGACACAGGGCCGGTGCAATCCGGCGCTCTTGCCCGCAGCGTTGTATGGGACTTCTCTCGGAGGGAATTGAGTGGATCCAGAAGCAATTCATGTAACGCAGATGGGCAGTTTAGTCATGCTCGTGCATAGCATCGGATTATACGGCGTGGCATCACCAGCCCTGCAGGGTAGTGGTGCTCAGTGTAACTACCCACCCACTACCTATCTAGGAGTGAAGACAACATCGCGACAGAGGCTCCCAATGTTCAGCCTCATCGCATTGCTTTTGCGAGCCTCATGGGAGAGCATTGAAGGCATTCAGTTTTCTATACAGCCGCCGCACGATTGATTATTGGCCTATCTGAGCAGTTACCATGTACTGCAGGCGTGGTGGCGTGAGCGATATCCGCGGTATGCCCATTTGCTGTAGATGCACGTTTACAGCGCAGACTGTGGATGCATCGAAATCTGTAATCAATAAGAACAAGCATGGTTTTTCATGAGATTCTTCATGAATATCGCGAGATACGAGTGCCGTACGCGGATGTCCAGTCGCAGGGCTGCCAACACGACGCGTGGGTGTCGAAGCTCTTCTTGAAGGTGCTACCTACTTATTGTCGAACTTCGCTCGTTGGTGTTGTTTCGCTGCGTCCTCGCTCAGAAAGTGATAGAAGTGACGAGCTGCAGCTCAGGTAGACCACGTTCCTCGACGCGCATACCCGTGACGAGCGCATTCGGTACCAGACAGCGACATACAGAGCGCTGTTCACCGGTCCGTTGCTGCGCCGCGTGCGATTGTCACTCGATAGGTGAAACAGCTTCGGCTCAGCAAGGCCCCGCCGCGCGAGGCCATCCTTGCGCATGAGCTAGCGACGGGGCGGCAGAGGGGCAGCTGGGCCACGACGGTTCAGAAGCTTCGTGGTTGACAGGTGCACATCCGCTCTAGGCTCTGGGCGGCGTCTGCGTGGTGCTCGTGTGTTGCGAGTGCAGCCGACCAATCTTTCATCAGAGCTGCCCTCTGCGCTAGCCGTGCATCCCGTACTCCAGGCTCACTCCCAGCTCGACAACGGGCGCACTTGAGTCGGGGCGGCGGGCAGCCTTCACTCTCCTGCGCTCAGCTCTCACCCTCTGCCGCGCTCTTTGTGCATTCTGGAGTCTGCCATCTTTTGCGTCCTAAGCTGCTTCGAACTGTGCACCGCGGCGCTGTCGTACCATCTTTGTTGCGACGACAGCCAAGACCTCACCAACACCACCCTAAGCGCCCTCTGACGCGCAGCCGCTCTGCTTTTGGCGAACCGCTGCCAACGGTCGTCCAGCGCCGCTGCCGTCTCTCGCACTTCGATCCCCGCCGTCGAATCCATCGATTCCAGCTCCACGCTCCCGGATTGCTGCACAGCGCACTCGCCCGCTGGCCTCGGACCCCGTACGCGATACGAGCACCACGACGTCAGAGTCCAAAACATATGGGATAGTACATATCGCCGTAGTTAGCCCGCCAGGAGCAGCGAACCAGGGACCTTGCTGCCACAGAGAAGCGTCATGCCAGCGCTGTGCCCAGCATCTCTTGCGGAGCTCTCCACCCTTCATTGAGGGAAGACATGACCACGGAGAGCAGACAGCGCTCGTCGTCGAATCTCTCCAATAGCTCAGATCGCGCTCGTCGCGGGCCTCCACCGCCACTTTCGACCAACCGCAACAATCTCAGCGCCCTCACCTCCCCACCGAACTCGCTGTTGACGCCTTTAAGCGGGACTTCGCACTACTCGCTGCTATCGCCTGGAGGCGCAGTTCGTTCTACGAGTCCTCGAGGTCGCGCACACACTGTAGCAGACCCACATCTAGTCCAGAGACAGCAGAGCTACGTCCAGCGGCCCAATATGTCCTTCTATCCACCCCCGCCTCCGCCTCCTCAGGCCTCGACACCCCAGTCGCACATGCGCTTGCCGGGACCTCCACCCCGGCCTACAACTGCCAATCAGCATATAGGGATGGGCATGCCTGGACAGTATCACTACAACCCTCCGCCAGGACAGTATCAACAGCAGGGCTATAACCCCAGCCTGTACTATAACACTACTCTCCCTCCTCCGCCAGTGCGGCCACCACAACAGCAACAGCAGGCACGAGAACCTTTGACTTCCGCTACCTACGTTCCTGACGGAGCGAGCTTTGGGCCGGGTATGTCCAATCCGCATTTCCTATGTTTAGAATGCTGACAAGCTTAGGTGTCGGAATTCCTCCTCTGCACAACCCACGAGAATATGCTGACGCCCCGTACTACGACAACAACTACCCTATCAATACCGACAATACAAACTCAGACTTCTCCTCCAGTCTCCATGCCAGTGTGCAGAGCGTCCAGTATGGCGCCAACAATGGCTACAACGTCCCACCTACCCCCAGCAGCCGAACGCACCTGAACATTCCCACGATACCGACCGCAGATGCGCAGAGCTACGACTCACCCGGGCCTCCAACCGCGACTATGCAGAATCCCATGCCTCAGAAAAGCAGCAGTGTCTTCCACCGGCCCGAGAGCAACGGCACAACACCTGTATCTCCCAATGGCGCCTCCGCACAGTGGCCGGCAGAACGTGTCCAGATTTGGCTGGCGAACAATGGCTTCTCACGAGACTGGCAGGAGACGTTTAAGACTTTGGGGCTTGAGGGCTCGAGGTTTCTCGACATTGGCAAAGGTCACGGCAGCAAGGGAAATGTCGCCATGATGCATCAGGTCATCTTTCCGCAATTGGCCAAGCAGTGCACAGCAAGTGGGACCGGGTGGGACCAGAATAGAGAAAGAGACGAAGGCCGAAAGTTGCGCCGGCTGGTACGGTCGATTGTCGAGACAGGAAGCTCGAGCGGCGGCAGGGCTCCTCAGCGTGCTGATACTGGTCTCACTCTGGCTAGCGCAGGCACAGAGGGTGGGGTGGAGAACTCACCATATCTGGGCAATGGCATGAACTTCGGCTCGACACCTACCACAGCTGGAAATGGCGAGGAGAGTCCAGGACGGCAGATGCTTTTGCACTCACCAGGGACGGTACCCAACATTCCTAGGCGCATTTCGACACAGCGCAGCATCACAGTCCCTGGTCTTGGCCCTCATCCAGACTTCTCCGAGGGGCCAGCACGGAGTGCCTACTCCAAGGAGGTACTGCGCGATTTGGACCCTATGACCAAGAGACATAGTCCCAGTACTTCTGGCGACTTTGGTCCGAATCCAATGGGCGCGGCAAATTACCGCCATGCAAGCCCACAGCACAGCCCAGGCCTACCAAATGCCCGTCTTGCCACGAACGGCGGACAGCTCAGTGCAGGACTTGGCTCTTCTGCGTCGCGGTACTACCATCAGCACAATCGCGGCAACAGCTCGGAATCGAATCTTTCGACCTTCGCAAACACCGGATCAGGCCCGCCTTCGGGGAGGTCGTTTGAAGGGCGTTCGGAGAGCCGCAACGACAACCGAAAGAATGGTTTCGATAACTCGCGGCCTGGAACGAGCCTGTCGCGCTGGGACAGCAGTGCTGAACCTCCCACCAGCGCCAAGGACCACCACAAGGGCTTCTTCAACAAGATCATGGGACGAGAGAGGAAGAGGCATGAATCTCATCCGTCACCCGACGACACTAGCCTTGATTCCCCTACGAGTCCAGCCAGCCATCGAAATATCCAGAGTGGAACCTTCTTTGGCAAGGGCATGAATTCCAGTGAGACATCGCTCAATGATCGACCAGGATCAAGAAGGTCTGCGCAAACAGATGCAGACGGTGGAGTGGCTGGTCGTAGACGAGGCGAACGTGGAGAGCGCAAGTTTGCATTTGTCACACCGGACGGCTGGAATTACCGTCTCATCGACATTACAAACGTCGATTCCGCGGCAGCTTTGCGAGCCACGTGTTGCGAGGAGCTGAGTCAAGGCCTCAGCCAGATACCTGGCGTTGAGCTGCACTTGACTGCGCCGGGTCAGTGGGACCATGATGAACCGCTAACCGATACGAAGTTGCTCAAAGCAAGGTCGCATTACGGCAACAGAATGGGTGAGCTCAAAATCTTTGTCAAAGTGCCTGCGGAAGGCACGCTGGCAGCGAATGCGGGTCTTGGTGTCTCGCTGCCACAGTCTGGTGCGAAAGCGATAGACCAGGCTACATATGATCGTCTTAACGAGTCTGGGCCTGACTCGCCAGTCGTAAAGTCAGGAGAATCTACGCTTGTCCCTGACAAGACCAGACAATTGCGGGAATTGGCAGAAAAGAACGAACTGACGCCCGATGCTGTCGCTGATCGCTTGAATGGCGGCAGTCGAGCACCAGAGAAGTCATGGGCTCCGAATGACGAATTGCCAGAAGAGGAGCGCCGTCGCTTGCTCGAGATCGCCGCGGAAGAGCACAGGAAAGAGAGCAAGCGAAAGCAGGAAGAGTACCTCAAAGGCCGCATGCAAAAGATTAAAGGACACAGTCCTGATCCTATGTCTGCGAGTAGCGATAGTATCAGCTTCCGCAGGGACCGTGTGATTGACTTTGACGAGCCGCGCCCCTCTCCGTATGAGGACATCAAGGTGCCATTCGACGACCGACGAAAGAGCAAGCAGCTAGTCCCTCTTCGCGAACCGCCACCTGTTCCAGCAGACAGCAGCACGCTCATCAAGGCCAACTCACTATCGAAGAATAAGAATAGAGCGTCATGGCCGGAGGGTGACGATGCTCAAGCAAAGCGGCGGTCAACGGAGTCAGATTCGAGCAAGAGAAAAGCTATACCACAGGGCCCAAGTGGCCTTTCAAGCATTGCCAACGCCATCATTGGAGCAGGTACTATAGGAGCCGGAATAGGCGCTGCGAACAAGGCGCCGCCGAAGCCTCCGCCAAAGGACGAATCAAGGGAAGTATCACCAGAGAGTCTACGGCCATCCCAAAGAGTACTGCAAGAAAACGGTTTTGGAGGCCTGTCCGTTTCCGGTCGGCAAAGTCCAGGTGGGTCGCCTCGCAGCCCCGGCGAAATCACCATGAGCAAAGGTGATGTGCCCTTCAGAATACCTGACTATGAGGAAGACGATATGCCGGTCCTTGTGTCGCCTGAGAAGCCCAACCTCAGTCTCGCGATGCCACCTGCTCCGAACCCAGCTGTTGCCAAGCTTCGAGAAAGGGAACGTTCGCGCTCGCCAGACATCAGTCCCAACTCGAGACGGCCACCCCAATCCACATTATCGCGGGAGCCGTCGCGAGTGTCTGTGTATGGACCAACACACGACTTTGTGGAAGAGCGAGTGTCGTTTGTGTCCAAGTCACCTCCGCTTGATCCCGTCAGCTCTGACGATGACTCGGATGATGGACTTTTTGCTGCTCCACTGGCCCGCGCTGGTCCCCCAACTCCTGCAAAGGATCCACCAATACCACGCAGCAGTTCCCGCGACAAGCGCCCCGCCCTTACCGTCAAGACACAACGGTCGCAACAATCGCTCAACACACCTGCGCAAAGGTCCAGCGCCGAACAGAGCACGACAACAGAGCGTAATCCACAGCCAAGTAACTTCAACCCCACCTCAGATATATCTACGCCATGGACCGACTCGCCGCCAGACGATGCAAGCACGTTCAACCTGCGACGCGAGTCATTCGCGAGTGATGTCTGGGCAAATCGTCCTCCAGCGGAAGCCCTTGTGGAACACCTTGACGAGTTCTTCCCGAACGTCAACCTGGATCAGCCAATGCTGGAGGAAGAGGAAGCGGATGCTGCAGGTGAAGTCAAGCCGATGCCACCCGTCGATGAGGCTAGTACCATGAACACTGGGCTCCAACGCGGCAAAGCTGGTCTACAATCTATCGCGCAGCGCAACATGAGAAAGTCTGGGGTTGGTCTTGGCCGCACAAAGTCCATCCGTGAAGTCGTCAAGTCGCAGTATGAGCCGTTCAACAAGAACCAATTGCCCAATCGCGCGCCACCGGGGGTCGCTGGCCCATCTCGTGTGGCGACGCTCCGCAACGACGGCGGCAACATTGTCCGTCGCAAGTCCACAAAGATGTTCCACGCGCGCATCGAACAAGTCAAACCACCTCGCGGATCACGTCTGATTCAGCTCGAGACCATCCCGCAAGATCACCTTCCTATCCCATCACGCCAGCCAACCTTCAAATGGATGAAGGGTCAACTCATTGGCAAGGGAACCTTTGGCCGCGTCTATCTCGGTATGAACATCACAACCGGAGAGCTTATCGCCGTCAAGCAAGTCGAAGTCAATCCCAAGGCCGCAGGCTCCGACAAGGACAAGATTAAGGAACTAGTCAAGTCACTTGATCAAGAAATCGACACCATGCAGCATCTCGACCACCCCAACATCGTACAATATCTCGGTTGCGAGCGCAAAGAATACAGCATCTCCATCTTCCTTGAGTACATTTCCGGTGGCTCCGTCGGCTCCTGTATCCGTAAGCACGGCAAATTCGAAGAATCCGTTGTCTCCAGCCTGACCCGGCAAACTCTCCTCGGCCTCTCATATCTGCACCGCGAAGGCATTCTCCACCGCGATTTGAAAGCAGATAACATACTCCTCGACCTCGACGGGACGTGTAAAATCTCCGATTTCGGCATCTCCAAAAAAACAGACAACATTTACGGCAACGACGTCACAAACTCAATGCAAGGCTCCGTCTTCTGGATGGCCCCCGAAGTCATTCGCTCCCAGGGCCAAGGCTACAGCGCAAAAGTAGACATTTGGTCCCTCGGGTGCGTCGTGCTGGAAATGTTCGCCGGCAAACGACCCTGGTCAAAGGAAGAAGCCATTGGCGCGATATACAAACTCGGATCATTGAACCAAGCCCCGCCTATTCCGGAAGATGTGTCTAGGGTGATTGGTGTTGAGGGATTGAGTTTCATGTACGATTGCTTTACGATTGATCCGATGGAGCGTCCGACGGCGGAGACGTTGCTGCGGGCGCCGTTTTGTTTTTCGGATCCGAATTATAATTTCTTGGATACGGAGTTGTATGCGAAGATCAGGGGGGCGTTTCAGTAGGGTGGTGAGTGTGGGACGGTGGTAGGAGGCGGGAGAATGGTACAGGGCGGGAAAGTCACAGGGCGGGTCTGGAGAACTGAGGTGTGAGATGGATCTGGATCATATAGAGGTATGGCTGTAACAGAGTCGTTGTACGGATGGATGTGTCATATACCCATATTTCGCGGTCCCTTTTGTAGAAATGGATGTAGTATACATGAGTCGACATAACCCATCAATTGCTCATCTACGCATGGTTAAAGATGTACGTGTCATATGCATGAGTGAGGCACATGAGTGTGGAGCAGATTTAGATAGGTGTTGGTCTGGCGAGTCGTAACTTGGCGAACGTTGAGGTGGGTGTGTACGTTAGTGAGCATGGCGTCGAATAGATGCAAGAAGAGCGGACGGTAGGCTCGACTAGACGGGTTGAATGAGTTAGTCATTGACCTAGAATGGTTCTGCTTCGTCTGATGAGCGTGGTAGCTGCAGCCTGAGCTCCATGCTAGCGCAGGCCACGTTTAAGGAACTGCGCCGCATGCCCGCATCCCACCTCGTTCACATGTTCCATCTTCAAAAACTTCTCACTGAGAACTTGCTCTCCCAAGCTAATCGAAGTAATGACCCTCGATCTCGAGAACCGCGTCCGGCAAAGACCTCCGATTTCGCCTGCGCTGGAACATCTCCTTCCCACTGTCCGATATCTCACTCGTACTCGGTCCCCACTCGCAGACCACCATCGTCCCATTCCTCAGCCACACCATCGCCTCCCCATCCCTCGCCGACCCGCCCCGTCACCACAACCAAGTCTGCATTGACGAGTGCGAAAGTAAAGGCCCGCTCGAAGATTCCATGGAAGCCGAAGAAGACGCGGAATTTTAGTACAAACCGCCGTCTAAACTCGTTATCGAAAACCAGGAAGACCAAGAGATTATTCTAGGTCAGTTTTTGCAACGAACATATGCATATCTCAACCAGCACTTAGAAGAGATCAAGAAGATCAAAAGTGTGCCGTACGGTGAGGAAGTGCGGAGTCCGGACAGTAGAATTTGTCGGGTCATGACCTGCGGGAAACCAGTCACCTCCCCCGAGCATATTGGTGTACATGTCTCGCGGACTTGGGCGGAGATGAGGGAGGGAGATGCTGTTTTTAGGATAAGGTTGTATGTTGAGGGTGACATGGGGCACGATCTTGAGACGTTTCTGGCTATGCGGTACGGACATGTTTCGGTTTATGAGGAGCTGCCGAAGGGGTAGAGCTATGCGCGGGTCTTGCGAAACTTATGCGTCTAATTTCATTGTTAGTATCGCTGGATTTGGGGCTTGTGTGCGGCGTATTTGTTAAGTTGGACCGATTTATATAATTGGAGCAGGAGTAGCGTGTTACGACTCATAATTTGCGATCACTGGAGAGGAAATGAATGTAATATATACGAGTTGAAGTAGATTTACAATATGCTTCTTGCCCAATTCCGAAATCGTGCTTCTGACTTGAATGTACGGGCATGTAGTTGTTGCCATCGCGTCTTCCTGTCCCCACATGCACACAGCTGGAGACCCTCACCCAATTCACCGCGTTCATTGACATGTTGATATGGTAGCGAAGACCTCCGAGCTTATCGTTTAAGCGTGAGTTTTACATATACTTTCGCGCAACACCATAATAATGCCAGCATCGGCGTCGTTGTGTACCATCGTAGGTAAATACAACGGATGCCTAAGCCCGATTGCGTCGGAGTTACAGTTCAGGTGCGAGCCCAGCCTAGAAATGGATTGACCGACGAACGGGTTGCCTCCTGGCATCGAAGCAACTGGGGTCGTGTTGCATGTCTTCATCTCAGTCTCCAAGTTCAGAAGGCGTCTCGAGGTTGATGCTCTGGTATAGGCGATTTTATAGATTGGAGCGACGTCGCATGGTAGGTCTTGCCTCTGGTCGGCTGTCTGGTCACAATTGTGACGCCGAAGGTTTGGCAATTGGACGATACCACGATAATGGATTATGTAGTGACTTACTTGTATCATCGATCATCCCAGATATTTCTTGGTCCAACGCGTCATGGCTGTTAAGTACCTCAGAACCAACTTGCTCTTTTCACAGGGGATTCATGCAGCGTTGGCGTCTGATTGAGTGACCATGGGAAGTCTTGGGAAAGTGCTTGGTAAGGTTTTGGCTGATGACTCACACTATCTCAACTTCATGAAAGTAGATATGGGATTGGCAGCGACCCACGCATTCTCATAAATGACTCCGATCCCCAGTCTTGCGACGACATTGTTCCGAAGTTCGACGAGCATGACGTTAATGAAGCACCATTCGTCTACCGGGAACGCTGTTTCGTCCAATTTTGGTACGGAATCAAATTGACTAGCTCGTAACATGAGCATAAATTCAAATTTTGTTTGGCCTTCGACTGCTTCAAGCCAGGTGGGGTCCATCCTTATTGATCCGACCGATATGAATTTGGAGTCAGAAATGATAAGATTCACGTATTGCGACAGTTCGTAATCTTCATCGGGTTCGACTGTATTACCGTGCAACTGAAAAGGTGCAATACTGCTCCAACATCCAAGTGAGCACATTTCGAGATCTCTTGGACTTATTTGTGCAAGGGTCGCGGGCGTCCTTAATGACGGCACGGAGAGAGTACCAGTAGGTCGCACATCTTTGTGGTTTGACGGACAGAATGAATCGAAAGGTCGGGTGGTCCTCCAAGCCTTGGGCGGGATGAGCGGGATGATATCTCCAGCTATGGTGATGATGAACCATTCGACCTCTGGCCAGATACTGCAATGCCCAAACTCCGTCATGTAGTCGCAATAGTTTTGCCAACCCGCCCAAGTCCAGGTTGGGAAAGGCTCGGTGTGCTTTCCGACCATCATAATCTTTCGACGCCGTGGACCGCTCGGATCGCGCGCCATCCACAGTAGGGCTTCGTCGATACAGAGGACTGGAATACCATGTAAGAACTTCGTGTCCATTGTGGTTGAAAGCACCGATAGCACGCCATCTAGGGCTGCTAACGCATCCATTTGGTCACTCATTTCACGACGTGTGTATTCACTGACCAGTTCCCTATAGGTGCTTAATGCGTCGAAGGTGTCGCAGAACTTGTCATAGGAGAGCTGCTGATGCCGGACTGGTGAATCTGGTTGAGCTAACCTTCGACCGGTGGCATCGGAAAGGCTACTCTCGGGATAAATACAGGTCTCAGGCGACTTGCCCTCGCCGATGGCGTCCTCGCAGAAGATTCCGCTTGGACACTGGAAATAAAGTTGACCGACTGTGAAGTAGAGACGTTTTCGCGAGAGTAATTCCTCCTGAAGAGTCCATGCTCACTGGCTCCAAATATTGGTCACGATTGTTTGGCCAAGCTGAGCATACACAGTACATAAGTCAAGGTCCTGGATGTGAGCAGTGTGTTGCATGAAGCAACCATCTTGGGAGCGATAGCCTGGGAGACCGTCGGCTTGGGTGTCTCCAGACTTTGCAAGCGAGGCTGCTACAAGGGTAATGATCGCGTTATTGTAAATTCGATGCATCTGTCGCACGTATTTGACAAAGTCTGCTTTGCAATCCCGGATGATGCAAAGTGCATCAATCCAAACATATCTTTCGCCCAGCTCGAGCGTGCAATCAATCGCATCTTGAAGCGTCGTAGGAAGATCATAATAGTAGCGCATTAGCGAGCCCATGGCTTTTAAATCGTCGATATTCGAATTGGTCGTTTTGAAGTTCGTGTTGGATGATGACCAGCGGTAACTCAAAGCGAGATATCTGCCTCCAAGAGGTATCGTAGTGAGGCACATAGACTGGACATCGACGACGCGAAGTTCTAGAGGTCGTTTCATGTTCGTGTGGAGGATCTGAATACCGAGAGAAGTCTTACACAGCCCATTGTGTTCCCATTCACACTCGTTCAGCCATCGTCTCGCAAGCGCCATATCTGCTCGCGAAGGGTCGAGACGCCTGCCGTGGAACTTTGAACCCAAATTCAAGGCTCTGCAGCTTGTATGAAGCATCTGTATCGTACCAGCATGGTCGATGAAGGGCACAAAATCATCGGTTGGGGCGCGTAACCCGATACCCAGCTGGAAGCTAACATTTGCTGTAGAGCTTCCACGTTGACCATCTGATGATGTGTAGGCGACCTGCTTGATGACTTCCTCTGTATGTTTATAACTGAACAAGTATATTGCTGGGTCAGTTCCTTGCTTGAGTCGAGCTTTGGTCCAAGGATTTAGGTTGGTCCAATATTTCAGGTAGTTGTCTGCGCACGTCCAGATCTCGGGCCCACCACGCCTACATACCGAGGTGCCCGGCGTGATGAGCCACCTCGAACACCAAAGCTACCACCGAATACGAGGCTACTGAGCCACGTACAATAGCTATCAACGTGATATTTTCTGGTGTTGAGTTCTATAGGCCTTGATTGATATATAGCTATCTATATTTTGCTGGGAGCTTAATTGCTCGGCCATGTCGTGATTGAGATGGTAGTGAGCCTGCGCAGCAACTCTTCTCTTTGAGGCAGACTTAGTAGCAGGCTTGAGGCTTCTCCTTTCACTCTTTTGAGTAGTTTTTTGAGCTTGTTGGAGTCGATGTTGAGCTCTACGAGCAGCTGCTCATGAGGCTCGATTAGCAGCCTCCCTCGCCTTCTCCGCCTGCCTTAATATCCTAGCCTCAGCCCTAGCATTGCGCCTTGTTTTGATAGCCTGAGCTTTAGCTTGCTTCTGCTCCTTACGTACACGAGCTCTGTCAGCCTTTTGGAGTTGTTGTTGCTCCTCCTTAGGCTCTTGCTGCTGCAGACGATCACGTGCTTCCTTCACCTTCCTAGGAGACCAGAATACAGCTCCACCATGATAGTCCTCGCTCTGCTCTAGAGGCAGGGCCTTGCCTCGCTTTCTGCGCAGTCTCTCGTTGTTGAGAGCTACCTTGAGCCTCGTATTCTCATGCTCAGCGAGTACTGATCTAATTGAGAGTCGGTGAATCGTTTGATTGAGCTTTGAGATCTTTCTCTGATCTCTATCAGTCACAGCGCGATCAACTAGCTGCCTGATCTTCCTCCAATCAGAGACGCTCAAATCTGAGGAGTCGCTATCGCTTGAGCTGCCTAGTGTAGGCTGCCTATGAAATCTCTTGAGTATCGTCTCAGGATTAAAAGGTGAGAGGCCAGTTGCTTC
>ML978239.1:0-148999 GCA_010015745.1 Setomelanomma holmii
AAGAGACTGCCTTAACCCGTCGTTTTCATAGTGTAAGAGGTCGTTCTCTACCTTAAGATGGTGGAGAGAAAGAGCAATCTTTTTCCTAATTTTCTCAGCCCTATACTTGACTGCTTGCTCCATAAGTGATCTCATCTTTCTCTAATCACTCTCAGCAATTACAGGTGAGCTTCTAGGTTGTTCTTCTGCTGGTGGTGTCTTTGGGCGGAATCTTTTAAGGATAACGTCTCTCTCTATTGGCCACACTCCAGTAGCCTCAAAGGACTTAAGGATAAGGCTCTCCTTAAAGGTAGAGGTCCAGGTAGCCCAAAATAATAGGAAGAAGTCTCCCTTCTTGACTGAGAGCAACCCTTAGCTGATGTGAAGGTAGGTAACCAGCTCCGTAGTATACAAGGTAGAAAGTGGCTTAAACATTACTACATTAAGTGGCTGAAGGCTGTGGGTTGAATGAGGAGGGAAGACAGCAAGGAGGATCCTATTTTGGTCGCAATAGTTGATGAAATCCATAGTTACATGACTCCCATGGCCATCTACGATAAGAAGCCTCCACTTTGAGCGCGCTTTCTTCTTTGTGCAGCGGTCAAAAACCTGCTCTAACCAGGCAAGTCCTATGTCGTTATTCGTCCATCCAGAGGGTGATGAAGTGACAAAGACGTCGTGCTTTCTGACCTTAATATCCTCTACCAGGTGGATCGTATATTGCCTAATTCAGCCTGGAAGATAAGGCCTGGGGGAAGAGGCTCTCCATCTGCGCAGACGCCTGCTAAGAGAGTTACCCACTCACGAGAGCCGTCTTGGAGAGACTCCCTGACCTCTTTGGTCTCCCACTTCCTCTTTGAGAAGACTCTTTTTGTCCTTGTTGTGACCCCAATCATAAAGCCTTTCTCGTCCATATTATACGTGTGACATGGCTCAATCTTATACTCAACTATCTTCTGATAGAGGAGATCAAAGTACAACTTGAAGTTGACCTCGCAGTCAGCGTGGTGACGTACAGCATCCATCCCTAACGTCCATTGTGTGATGAGACAATCCTTGTTTCTCTTCAAAAAGCGACCCACCCAGCCCTCTCCTACAGGCTCTTGAGCGATCTCAGCAGCAAATCTGCGTATCATTTCACGCATAGGAGGAAGCGCTCTCTTTGTCAGTCCTTCGATGTACTCTACAAGCTCTGCCTTTTGTTGTGGAGTGAGTTTCTGTTGGGAGGCATTCTTAGCTGCCATTGGAGCCTGAACGCCCTTGCATCTTTGCGCCAGTGTAATTCTATTAATTTTGAATATATCAGCGCACTTTCTATACGATAGTTTTTCTCCTGGTTCTTGCAATTTATACGCTGCAACTGCCTTGTCAATTGGTTCCATATTGGTAGAGATAACGCATGTTGAAGTTGGTGTTAATTTCGTGTTATGATGTTGGGGTGGGTCGGCACGCCGAGTGGGTCGTTACGCCGACGCCCACGGTACAAGCGAGTGCGCATTACAAGCCAGTGCGCACCCCACCAACTTTCTACAACGCGTAAACTCCTAATTACTATGGCATCCCAACTCAAGCCCAGCCAGCTTCCTATGAGGCTGATATACACTTTGCTGTCTTTGCCTCTTCAGCAAGATCAATTTCAGAGTGAAGCAGTCGCTGCTCAGACATTTAATGTCTCTCGAGATACACTCCGTACAGACAGTCTTACGACGCGTTTTAATCGAGGATACAATAGGCAGAGAGCTCTACGCGAGGATCCCGTACTAATTAGAAGCTGGTTTGAGCTTGTAGAGCAGACAAAGGCCAAGTATGGCATCTACAATGAGGACGTCTACAACTTCAATGAGGCTGGCTTTATGATGGGCAAGATCACGACTCAGCTTGTTGTGACAGGGTCAGAGAAGAGAGGCAGGCCAAAGGCTATCCAGCCAGGCAATCGTGAGTGGGTGACGTTGATCGCTGCAATCAACGCAGCTGGCTGGTCAATCCCGCCGTTCCTCATCTTTGCTGGACGCTATCATCTGTCTGCCTGATACAAGGAGACAGATATCCCACGCAACTGGACAATCGCAGTCAGTGACAATGGCTGGACAACTAACGAGCTAGGAGTTGACTGGCTTAAGCACTTTAATACTCACACAAAGACTTGTGTTATAAGTGCACGTCACCTGCTCGTCCTTGACGGCCACGAGAGCCACCACTATCTAGAATTTCGAGAGCTCTGCAAAGAGAACAACATCTATACGCTCTGTATGCCACCTCACTCATCACACCTACTGCAGCCTCTTGACGTTGGCTGCTTCTCACTATTGAAGCGCGCGTACAGTTGCGAAGTCGAGCACCTTATCCGCCACCACATCAACTATATCACTAAGCTTGAGTTTCTGCTAGCCTTCAAGGCAGCCTTCAATCAATCGTTTACGCCAGCAAATATCTGCTCAGCCTTTCGCGGCGCAGGTCTTATCCCTCTCCAGCCTGAGGCTGTCTTGTCAAAGCTTGACGTGCAGCTGCGTACGCCTTCACTAGCTGCTCTGCCAGAGGCTCTCTGGGAAGCCAAAACGCCAAGCAACGTGCGTGAGCTTAAGGCTCAATCAACGTTAATACGTGATTGCGTGCAGCAGCACAAGAGCTCGTCGCCAGCCTCAATTATCTAGGCAATCGACCAGCTTAAGAAGGGGACAGAGGTAATGATGCTCTTAGCTGAGCTGATGTGCAATCGGATCGCCAGCCTTGAGAGAGCTAACAAGGCAGCAACAAAGCGTAGGCAGCGTAAAAAGAAGCGGATACAGAAGCAAGGGACCTTAACGAAAGGAGAGGGAGAGGACATACTCGCTCAAAAGAGGCTGACTAGCGGATAGAGCGTGAACAGCGTCAAGGTGGAGAGCGATCAGGCCTTAGCCGCCAGGCTCTGGCGCGCTACAAGAGGTGCAGAGAGACTGGGCATAACTCGCGTACGTGCAGAAAAGATACTTTAGATACTACTTAGTATACTGTATCAATATCTCCATATTATCTCTCAACGTGGTTGAGATGTACGCCTGTAGAGGTGCACGAAGTTGGTGGGGTTCGCACTCGCTTATAAAACACGTTATACTAAAGTCGAACAGTTCCTCAAAGGGAGCACGAGACTTCTTCCAGACATCCCACTTCGTCAATGGATCTCTATGCGTCGATCCTTCTACGACCTCACCATCCTCTTTGACATGCTCAAAAGACCTGTAGACAATGATAGCTTTGACGTTCCTAGGCAGACTCCTCGTCTAGAAGAATCATGAAGTCCGGCGTTACGCGTTTGTTCGGTGGAGCGGAAACTCGATCGAGGAAAGTGTACCTGTCACTGTACGATGCACCAGCAAATTCTGATTCCACGGATTTGGCGATTTGGCCCTTCCTCGCAAAGTCTGCTTGAGATTGGGAATGTACCAAGACGTATGGTGGGTTTGGGTCTATCTGCTGGTTTGGGTGTGGGACGGCTTTCACTTCGGGCGGGAAGTCGGCGGTGAGAGAGAAATCTGCCCATTGCTACGCGACCATCAACACTCTTCACTGCGAGGTAGGCGGGAGTGACTTACCTCTGGAGTGATGTTGTAAGTCACGAACACCAGTTGTTCCGTCATCGAGCAGGTAGTATAGATATCAAGTGCGCAGCACAACGAAGCTGATGGAGAAAGGTGCAGGCTGGACTTTCCAAGCCGTGTTTCTTTGCATGTGGAATACGACTTCAGCGAATCTGCAACATTGCATCGTGTCATGCCTATCGAACTTCCAACGTTGTATAGTCACGATGCGGCACAGCAGGTCTGACGTCATCCTAGGCCGCGGGTCATCAGGCCTAACAACAATTCGTGCCCGATGAAGTAGAGACTCTTTGAGAATTTCATTCTTGTAACACCCTGTATGTCTTTACAGGCTTTTGTGTGCAGCGGCCACGGTCGAGAGATCTTCTCAAGACATCTAAATTTGTGCAAGATCGCAAATTCGTGATTGTTTGCAATTCGCGACGTCAGCGCCTAGTAGAGTTCAGACGTGCATGGCAAAAGACTATCCTTGCATATCATGGTAGCTCGCAGGAGGTGTGATCAACGCCCAACGGTCGTGTTGATAACTCGGCTGCACCTCTTGCAAATTCACTTTATCCATGGAGCGGTTTGACCGGCGTGATGGTAATCGATCATTCTCGGCAGTGGAATTAGTTGGTGCACACTGGTAGGAAGGTGTCCTGCAAGAGTGTAATTGATGTGAACAGCGATCCTGAACCTGATCTCTCACAGCGCACAGATCTTCCGCTTCCCAAGCTTGTCAGGACTCGAATGATAATGCGTCACAAAAGAAGTACTCCACCCCTGAAATTTGGTTTCTAGGAGTAGATGTTGTGGATCATCGCAGTGGTTTCCTCTCTCAAAGCATGCTAAACACATATCAAAATCTCCGCCTTTGCAAATATTGCAGGCATATCCTGTCCCAGTAATTTGCTTCCAACACAAACTGCAACAGGTTACTCCGTAGTGGCAACTCCGCATATCGAGTTGGTTCTGAAGCTCGGGAACCTGAGTTTGTGAGGAGTTCGTACTCGTCCCAATGTTTGCCGAGGGAAATTTTGCAAGCAGGTCTCCACACGATGGTCGTGCACTGATACCTGCACAACACGCATCCACAATGCCCTGAAGCCATCTAGGTACCGTATTTGGCAGATGTGGTAGCGGATTGGGCCCGAACCATACGCTATCTTCCCATGTGTCTGGCGCTTTGTAGAACTCTTCTTTGAGCGTTAAAGCAGTCTTATCATGGGATGACCAGCTCGCGGCTAAGATCCTAGCAACTGCCCGTACTGGTAGACATCCCATGCTGGAGTGACCAACGACTCTCCAGGTAGATTGGTCCACCTTCATAATACTTCGCCAGATATCAGAACTCCGGTGGGTAGAAGGGAAACGACGTGGGGCCAATCTTGATGCGTGTCTCGAACACCCAGAGATGAACTTGATCGTAAGCGTCTATGAAAATTGGCGGGCGTTGATGACGAAGTGTGCCAACCACACAACCCACGGCATGAACCGCTTGAATCCTCTGGAGTAACTGCTTTAACCAATGCGCAATCAGCTGCTAGGAAGGCTTCCTGGCGGGACTGCTTGCCTGATGCAGTAGAAACTCACATGCGGTGGCCGGCCATTCCAATAAGTAGCTCTTTACGTGCTTTGCCTGCGACTTAACTATCACGCCTTTGAGGCATGCGAAACCCGGCTCGTCTCGCAGGAGATGAAGTAATTGGACATTGTAGCAAAAGGTAGCATTGGGAGGTCGATGTAGCGAGACCACTTCTTCGACAAGGCAACCGTCAACGGACGCCAAGTATTGGTCGGGTAGTGACAGACAGGCAATTCGGGCGACTTCGTTCTCATCGAATCTCCGACAGCCCAGATGATAGATTCTATTTCCTACAGCCTGTTCGGTATTTTCTGTGCCTGGTGTGATTGCAATGGCTGCACTGGGCAACATAATCCGAGTTATGATCAAGTCTTGTTCTGTGCTGTCTGGCGCCCTCAATAAAATCTGATAATCATCTCTGGTTATTTGCAAGGAGTCCAAGGCAAGAGCTAGCCTTCTTAGCAAGTTCATGGGCATACCGCCCTGTGCACTAACGTCTCTGTACGGTCGTCGGTGGTCAGACGTTATTGCGAAACGCCAGTAACAAGAAGATGTAGGCAAATCTAGTATCAGATTAACGAAGAGCGAGGTCCGCGAGTCCTGTCGATAGATGACTCGATATCGGTCCACGCTCGAGAAGTTTGTTCTGGCTTCTTCGCGGTGACTGGTAACCACGAGATCTGGTACTTGTGGCTGGCTCGCGTAGCTTTCTGGAAAGAAGGCAGAGGATGCCTCGAGCATTCCAATTGGGACAAGATCAAGTCCATCGCAATGTGACAAGTATGTTCCGAAGCTGCCACGCTTGTACTCAAGTAGTTTGGTTCTATCTTTCGGTGTTGAGCCAGGCCACGGATTCGCAGCTTCAACGACCGTTTCCCGATAAAATGGTGTTATCGCGAAGTCTTCTGCAGTCTGACCCTGATATCGCGCTAGACATGAAACTATCTCGTTGCAGAACTTCCAGGAGCTCTTGGAATTCCTTGCCTTGAGACCTATGATTAAGTTACGGCCACTTGTTATGGCGAGTTATGCTCAAGGCTACTCACATATGTTGTACGCCTACAATGGCGGTAAAATCGTCCTTGAGCGACTGTAATTCTCCCTTCAGCTTTTTCATTTGGCTGCTGGCCAACAACAAGGCGAGTCGAGATGGAAGGCTATAACCAACAAGTACCTCCCGGCTTCCAATGCTAAGTAAGTCCGTAGAAATTCGCACAAAGCGAAGTCTGATGCTGTTGAAGCCGGCATTTGAAAGCGTGGGTAGTTGGATGCTGACAGCGTTGAGCACAACCGCGAATTGATCAACCTCCTTCTGTGATACTTGTCAATTGGAACCTGGTGAAGCACGGGCGCTTGCACTTACTTGAAGCCTGGCATGTTCTTCTTTAATTGTGAACAGTATTGACCAAGAGATCTGAAGAATCACTCTCACAGTCCAAATTACACCTAAGATAGTGATGAAACTTGCGGCGGTACCGACGCGCGTGAGGTTATTGCTGTCCATGGTGGACGTAACGCTCAACGGGGCTGTACACCATGTAGGCAGGGGCTCACAAAGTATAAATGATGGACGTTTGGAGCCTTCCATGTGAGGAACCGGGTCTGGAAGGGCGTGCTTCACAAGGCTGAGCCATACCTCTTTGGCGTATTCGCAGCGTTGGGCTTCGTGAGCGCTATAGTGGCGTGCAAACTTCGATGACATTGGTGAGCCGCGATGGAAAACGCCTGACGCCTCACTTCATATCGTGTGGCTCTGAGTGTGACTAGTCCACTGACCAAGCGCGATTGGTTAGAACTTCGCCCTTGCATCTAGTCTAATCGAAGACGAGTTTGGACGGTGCTCGGTCAACGAGGTGATTCGCCGTTGACTCGACTTACTTCTCGATTTCATGATCTAGTTGCGAGCCTTTCGTCCACGGTGGTGGCACTGTTCTTGTGAGGCTTGGCCCATGATCCCCGAACACATGCGTCATGCAGATGTCCACAAAGAAAAGCTGACAGCCAAATCGACCCTAGTGAACTAATTTGAGGTTCGGAAACGTTTGATGGAAAGCTGAAATGCATCCAGCACGACCATGCTGTCACGAGACTGCTGGCTGGTGAAGACATGACTGACTCTCGCAGAGCTTGGAAGTTCGGAAGAGCGTAAGCTTTTCGGTCCCACAACACAACGAGTCTTCGAGATAGCAAGTCCAAATCCTGACTAGACCAAGGGCTAGGTACGTTCACGACGCCGAATAGTTTATATGAGATTTCGTCGTGTTTCGCGTATGTCGTGGTGCTAACGTTGGTTGCACACCCCAGTTGCGCGCATGGGTGACTAGGGGACGTCATTCGTCGATCTCTGTCGGGGCTGGCCAGAACCCTGCGTCCAATCATATTCGTGGCGGTTCCATGATGTTCACTATCGTTCCGGGCATTGAGTCGCACCCACAGACTGCCGAATGCATCTTTCGTTGCGGTCGCGGTCGCTTTTGGGCTCTTATTCGGGAAGATCGTCGACGTCATTTGCCGTTGAGCTAAACTGCTTTAAGCGCGCGCACCGCGAAACGGTTTCGAGGCTCAACAACATGGTTCCAAAGTCACGATACATAGCTCCAAAGAGCACTTGCATACGGAACGCTCTCTTATAAGACCTACGTATCGGGTACTATCGCAACGTTGATCCGCCCACGTCGGTCACCATGAACTACATAACAAGTACAACGAACTGCACAACCACAGCATTGCTACCGAATGCTAACACCAGTCAGATCTCGTCAACCCCGACGCAATCATAAACCCACTTCTCGACAATGGCTACCTACCCCATGCCGTCATTCGAGTCGGCATCAGACGACAACTCGCTGACCGACTGGCATCCATCGCATCAACATCCATGGAATCAGCCTACGAATCCAAGATGAACTATGTCAAGCTTCTACGCACACGACCAATCGCCATTGAAACGAGCACCGCGAATGAACAGCATTATGAAGTAGGCACAAATGTGCTGCAAGGGATGCTCGGCCCTCGCATGAAGTATTCAGCGTGTCTGTACGAGAAGGGCGGAGAGACGCTAGCGCAGGCTGAGATTGCGATGTTGAGGTTGTATGTGGAGAGAGCGGAGTTAAAGGATGGGATGAGCATTTTCGACCTTGGGTGAGTACCTGTTTTTCGTCTCCAGCCTTTATTGTCGAATTGGAATATACACCAGAACTAAATGTTGTGTAGTTGTGGCTGGGGCTCGGCATCCCTTTACTTCGCCGAGGTCTTCCCAAACTCGAAGATCACGGCGTTCTCAAATTCACGAACTCAGAAACAGCATATTGATTCTGTCGCCAAAGCGAAAGGGTTCTCCAACCTGCAAGTCATTACGGGTGACGTCGTGGACTACGAATTTGAGCCAGCTGTATACGATCGCGTTGTCTCAATCGAGCTGTTCGAGCACATGAAGAACTATCAGCAACTCATGTCCAAAGTTAGTAGAGCACTGAAGCCTGGTGGAAAGCTCTTCGTGCACATCTTTGCGCACGCCACGACACCGTACGACTTCGATGGCGGATGGATGACGGAGCACTTCTTCACTGGCGGGACAATGCCATCCGCAGATCTCTTACTGTTCTTCCAAGACGACTTGAAGATCAAGAAGCAGTGGTGGGTCAATGGCATGCACTATGGTAAGACATGTGAGGACTGGCTACTGACAATGTTGTCCAACAAGGACAAGATCTGGAAAGGCTTGGAGGAGACGTATGGAAAAGAGGGCACTCTTACATGGTGGAACAGGTGGCAGGTCTTCTACTTGGCGTGTGCAGAGCTGTTCAAGTGGCAAGGAGGTGACACGTGGGGTGTCAGTCACTACTTGTTCGAGAAGCCGCAGTAACCACCTGCATTGTATTGGTATCTTCGCGGAAAGCATCGTAATATGAATTAACACCGTCCGCCGTCAGGCATCCTGGTTAACCCTGTGTAAAACGACGGTCCATCCACACTAAAGTCTACCATTTGACGGCTTGCACACGAGAGGCATTCAGTTTCACCTTCTTTCGAATTGATGTCTTGGCGTTTCCGCAATGTGATATCAAGCTTCTCCAATGCCGCCCATATTTACAGTGATCCTTATCCGGCGAGTTTGTGTGCCTGTCTTGCAGTCCCTCCCTCTGAGATGTGCTCAATGTTCCCACGGGTGCTTCCAGCCCAGTAGTGCAGGTCCATCCTTCTTCGCGCGGTACATCAACTATCGCTGTTAGCCACGACCTGCACTCACCACAGCGCATACACATACGAAGAACCACATCGATGCGCCAAGGCCTGTCGCCATGAATCTGTAGAGCGGTCGGACCGGGTGGATGTGGATGGGGTGGTTCGGGTGCGGAGCGTATTTGGGCGGACCCATCCGGGCTCTTGAGGGCTGCATGATGGACGTCGAGCTTGGAGGTTAATTAGCGACACGAGAGGCCTATGCAGAGTGCGCGACGGTATGTACCTGCAATATGTGGCGTGCAATGGCTCGTGGGGGGTATCCGTTGGTGAGGTGAGGTTAAGGTCGATTTGGAGCGCACCCTAGTGTGCCAAGGGATCGTTGCATCAACCAACAATCGCGTCCATCGCTCCTTCACTCACGACCGATGGCTGCGATTATCATACGACCACAATAACACCGCCGTGACCCCGCCATTCCATGGCAGCTTTGCCACCGCGACATCCAGCTATCCACGCCGAACCTTTTCCATGCTTGACAGCTGTTATCTCCATTCGACGAGTCCGCCGCGGACGCCATAGTATCAACAGCGACAACGTCGAGGACCTTCTTCATCGCGGAAGTCGGCCACACCAGCTGCCGTCATGGCGAACTCATCAGCTGCGACGCCGCAGGGCTTGCAGCGTCGCTTCAAGGGATGTTCTAAGATTGGCGAGTACGAGATGATGCAGAAGCTCGGCGAGGGTACCTTTGGCGAAGTGCACAAAGCGCGACATCGAATTACCGGCAGCGTGTTTGCGCTCAAGAAGATCTTAATGCACAATGAAAAGGACGGCTTTCCGATCACAGCGCTGCGAGAAATCAAGCTTCTGAAAATGCTCTCCCACGACAACGTTCTGAGGCTTGAAGAGATGGCTGTTGAACGACCGAAGGCGGAAGGCAGGAAACGCGCGATACTCTACATGGTCACACCGTATATGGATCACGACCTCTCCGGCCTCCTTGACAACCCGGATGTCAAATTTGTCGAACCGCAGATCAAGTGCTATATGCTGCAACTGTTCAAGGGTCTGCGGTACCTCCACGATAATCACATCCTCCATAGAGACATGAAAGCAGCCAATCTTCTCATCAACAATCGCGGGCGGCTCCAAATAGCAGATTTTGGCCTCGCGCGACACTACGACGAACCGGTTCCACAACGAGGCAAGGGCAACGGAGAAGCGCGTCGCGAATATACCAGCTTGGTGGTGACTAGATGGTACCGCCCGCCGGAGCTACTCCTTCAACTCAGGAGATATACACCAGCCATCGACATGTGGGGTGCAGGCTGCGTCTTCGGCGAGATGTTCAAGCGCAAGCCCATCCTCGCGGGGCAGAGCGACATACATCAAGCGCAGATCATCTTTGAGCTAATCGGCTCTCCCAACGAGCAGAACATGCCTGGGTGGACAGAGCTACCTGGGGCTGAATCAGTGCGCCAATTTGGGAACTTCCCGGGGTCACTCGCCTCACGGTTCCGGGAATTGTCACCTACTGGATTGTCGCTCCTCAAAGATCTTATGCGCCTTGACTGGCGTCGACGAATCAATGCGATCGATGCCATAGACCATCCATATTTCCGAGAAAGCCCCAAACCAATGCGCGAAGAGGATATTCCTCATTTTGCCGACTCACACGAACTTGATCGACGGAATGCGCGAGGGCAAAAGCAAGCACTACCACCAGCTCCGGCTGGTGGAACTGTCGGTGGAGGACCCAATGGTGAATGGACAGGTTCAGGACCACCACCACACGCATGGCAGAACGGCGATCGCAGATATGCGCCTCAGGATCGGGGTCCCCCTGGCGTGGACCGACCTCCAAGAGGCGGATACGATCGTCGACCGCCTCCATATGATCACAGGCCACCGCCGCCACCACCGCCAGGAGAGCGTCGACCCAATTGGGGCAACGGTGTCGAGCGACACGGTAATCTTCCGTTACCACCAGGTGACGGCCGGCATCCCTTACCGAATGTGCCCCGATATGGCGGTGACAAAGGCGACAGACGCGGACCACCTAGAGATAGAGACGGCGACATCTACATCCCGAGCTATCAAGATGGTCCACGGCGTTCGCGTGAACCCGATGAAAGGCAACGGCGCGGCTCTCGAGATTCTGGCAATTCGAGAGATGGCCATGCTGACGACCGCTCAGATCGAGGTCGAGGGTACCGAGACCGCGACCGAGATCGACCGGGCGACTCCCGCAACTTCGGTAGAGACAGGAGAGATGGGAGAACGCGATCGAGGAGTCCTGAGCGGCGGGATAGGAACCGCGACAACAGGAATGATGACATCTATCGGAGGCGATAGTACATACCTCTTTTGCGCGAGGGTCTCGTTGATGCTGAAACCGCGAAGTTCATGGGCAATGAACCATTGGAGTAGAGGAATTTGGTTCGTACTGGACACAACGGCGTCTACGGCTACAAATATGGATGCGAAACACCATAGAAAGGCGTTCGAGGGACACTGCAGCATTTCAACGGCGTCCCCAATGGCGGCAGCTTTGCCTGGCCTTTTGATACCAGTACATCCGTAGCGAATCACTTTTCGAATACAAACATCCTTACATTGACATCCACAAGCATGCAATCTGTTTACGACATCGGTATATTTGCGTCCCGATGACTGGGATCATCTACCGAACATGCAGGTTCCCGTGAGCTGGCGGCAGCCTTTGTTCAAAGACTAATCACGGGTACCACAGCCATCGCAGTTGCCACATCGAACATGTCACCGTGAGCTAACAACTTCGCTAGCTGCCGGGAGACGTGGTCCAGGGATTGCAGCAGTATTTAACCGGCAAACGAGCATGGCCAGTGGTCGAGGCGCTGCATGTAATCGAGGTTAAACGAAAGCCATGCGGCTGGCCGTTCCGGCGCGAAATTTCTTCTGCCGAGTATAGTGGCGCGTTCCCCAAAGTTCGCTGGCGTCAGATCGAGCGACGTGCCGAAAGTCGGAACCATTGTTATTTGACTCAGGCCCCGCCAGCCTTAGGAATCAACCCACTAAAAGAAAATCAACAGCACACCTCAAGCTACACCTCAGACGTTACAACATTCGACACAGGGGAGACAGACACTATCCCTACCAAGCATATATTCGACACTAACATCTTGTTCTCTTCTGCTGGATTGAATAAAACAAAGTTCGTCGACATGTCTACCACAACCAATGGATATAAGCACTCGTCCGAGCGGATAGCTCACACGGAAGAAAAGCATTTGCCAGGTGGCTGGGTAGTCCTCAAGTTTGGCGGTACAAGCGTGGGGAAGTTTGCGGAGAACATAGCGGGCATTGTCAGGTAGGCACGAACCAGCGCACCTTCCCTCTTTAGTTTCCCTCACCTGAAAGGAAAGAGCACATCACTCACACAACACAGAGCTGGCCTGAAGGACAATCGCGCTGCTATCGTTTGCTCCGCCCGCAGCAACAACACCAAGCTCGAAGGAACCACGAATCGACTCCTGCGCGCTGCTCGTGCTGCCGAGAAACCAGACAATCGCAACTATGATGAGATTGTTGAAGCAATCCGTATTGACCACATACAGGCTGCGAAGGACACAATCCAGAGTGCAGAAATCTTGGCTGCATTCACGGACGAGGTCAATGCCGAGTGCGAGAGCTTGACCAAGATTCTGGAGTCGGCGCAACACTTGGAGGAGGTTACCAGCCGCGCCGAGGACAAGATCGTCAGCAAGGGCGAGAAGTTGAGCTGCCGCTACATGGCTGCGCTGTTGAATGACCGCGGTACGCCTGCGCAGTTTGTCGATCTGAGCGATGTGGTCCACTTTGTGGGAGCCGCGAAGGGCTTGAACGAGAAGTTCTACAAGGATCTTGCTCAGTCGCTGGCTAGAGAGGTGGAAGCGTGCGGCGACAAGGTCCCAGTCATCACGGGATACTTTGGCAACGTACCTGGAGGCATCCTGAGCTCCATTGGACGCGGTTACACGGATTTGTGTGCTGCATTGGTAGCTGTTGGAATCAAGGCCAAGGAGCTGCAGGTCTGGAAAGAGGTGGACGGCATTTTCACTGCGGACCCTCGCAAGGTGCCTACGGCTGCTCTTCTTCCTACGGTCACGCCATCTGAGGCTGCTGAATTGACCTTTTACGGATCGGAAGTCATTCATCCCTTTACCATGGAGCAGGTCATCCGCGCTCGCATCTCGATTCGCATTAAGAACGTCATGAATCCACGCAACGCTGGTACCGTTATCTTCTCTGACAACATCAACGAGATCGATGGTCGCGCGCCTCTGAAGGACTCGAAACTGTTCCGTACCCGCTCGTCGAGCCTCCTGACCACCCTCCAAGGTCCGAAGCGCCCAACTGCCGTCACCATCAAGCACAACATTGTTGTGCTCAACGTGCACAGCAACAAGCGCACCCGCGCTCACGGCTTTTTGATGAACATCTTCAGCATTCTCGATCGCTGGCACCTTTCCGTCGATCTCATCTCCTCCTCTGAGGTGCACGTGTCCATGGCTTTGCACTCCGAGTCGGCGCTTCTCAGCGGCGGTGGCGAAGACGAATACAAGATTCAGGACAAAGATCTCCAAGGTGCGGTGAACGACCTAGGCCAGCTTGGCGCAATCGACATCGTGCCAGACATGGCCATTGTGAGCTTGGTCGGTAAGCAGCTAAAGAACATGATCGGTATCAGTGGAAAGTTCTTTAGCGTGTTGGGTCAGAACAACATCAATATTGAAATGATCTCGCAAGGTATGGTCTCCCCTTTCGCGAACGATTCCGCGTGTGCGAGTACGATTACTGACTCAATACCTACAGGCGCCAGCGAGATCAACATATCCTGCGTCATTGAGGAGCGCGAAGCCGACCGCGCACTGAACGTCGTGCATACGAATCTCTTCACCTTCTTGGACTAAGCATTGGCATTGCTGGGCGTTGCATACCACATAGAAAATTTCACGTGCCTTTTTATCTCACGTTTTCCGAGTTTCCCTGGCAGTGAATGTGAACGCTCGTTCCGTTTGCACACTGGTCCTCCCGTTCTCCCGCGTTGCTATCTCAACCTTGATAAAACCTTAACACCAGGCAAGCGACTCGAACATCGTCGCCGCCAGTGCCGCAAACTCGCACGCGACAAATCACTGCACTGCATCAGGTAAGTACTTATCCCCCTTTCCGAGTCTGGTAATGGTCCACTCCCTCTATTCAAACGCTGTTCTCGAGCGCCTCCCCAACGCTCGCCAACGTCCAACGCCTCAGGATCACTCCAACGAATATTTTGTCAACTCACGGTACTAAGGTTACCCACGATCGATAGGCATAGACGAATATGGAAATTCAACCGCAAGCTCCTGCCGGCGACTTCGCCAAGAGGCACGTTAGCGGCATGTTGAAGCATATGGCAGACGAAGAGTCGCGCGCGAAGACACATGAGGCAGCGGCAAAATACAAGCAGATGTTTGCGGACAAGAAATGGGAGCCAGTCATGGCCAAGATACGACGAGTGGCCGAGGAAGATCCCATACGATGCCCCAACAGGCGTCGTCCAGCTCCACTAACGCCTGCGGCGCGCCCTTTGCTCAAGTCCACCGCACCCGCTCCATCTGTTGCACTGGCAAACGGACGCACACCGCCTGCTGGACTCAGTCGAATAGCTATCAGCGGTGACCTCCTCAAAGTCTCGCGCACACGGGCACCATCAACGGCAAGAGAGCGCTGGGACGCGACATATCGCGGCCCAGCGACTCCGCTGACTCCGACCCCAACTGGCAATGCTTTCGCTGGCGGCGGGTTTTGGGAGCAGCTCACACCAAAACCTTCACAACCCAACACACCGGTCACCGCTGTTCCGCGCTCACCATTCTCGCCTATCGTACCCAAAGACGAAGAAGCACGCGCAGCTTATCGACATGTCAAGAGCGAGGTGGATGCCATAGCGCGCACAGTCTGTGCTAGCCGCTTGAGCGTGCACTCCAGAATCGAGAACAGCGACGACATCCCAAAGTCTCTCGTGAGGGCGAAGGACACCTTGACGAGCGCCGAGATCACTTTGCATTGCCTTCAAGCACCACTGAAGTCGATGATCAATCCGTCTCTGCTGATTAAACTCAAGGACCTTGCCGAAGACGAAAGCATGATCCTTCAGCAGTACTCCGTCAAAGACGACAAGGAGCTAAAGGATATCGACGTGTGGCTTCAGGTCGACGAGCAAACATTTGAGTTTACGAACGTGCTTGATGCACAGCGCGGGTTTCATCTCATGAATCGCAACCGCCGCAAGAACAAGCTGCTTAAGCTGCCAGACACCGCAATACAACAAGCGTGGGCGACTCGAATTCTAGAAGATGCCGAACGTGAAGTGGAGGCCAGCGGCGACGCATCAAGCTCGAGCAGCAACGAAGACAGGGGCTACGATTACAGCAACTTCCTACGCAGCATCAAACATGAAGCGAGCTCGAGCTCGGACCTGGCATCGATGGCTGGCGGCTGCTCATCGATGCGATCGAGTGGGACAACCTCGGACGGTCTCATGCTGAGCAGAGAGACAACATTCGCTTCGCAGCGGTCTAGCATAAGCCCGAAGAAGTCGAGCGGCTTGGCGATGCGGTCGAGAGATGCGAGCTTCTCAGAAAGCTTTGTGCTTGGTAGAGATGCAACTGCAACCCTCGATCGCTCAAGCGCGGGCGCTAAGAAGAACGACACCCTTGCTTCACGCTCTCGAGAGGCTATTTTCTCTTCCAACTCCGGCATAACACATCCTGAATCTCCTCAGCGCATTTTCACAGAAATAGGCAGAGAAAGCATGGCTCATTCCCAGCGATCCAGCATGAGTGTTCGACAGTCTAGCGACCTCGCCCTACGATCTGAGCAATTCGACATGCATGACAATCCCAGCCATGACAAGCGTGCGGGTGCCGTGGCTACCAGTCGCGGTCTGAGCCTTCTCACCACCAACATGAAGGAGGTTGACGAGGACACTTCGGAACTCAGTCCAGAAGATAAGGCCGTTCGTCGACAGGGTTGCAGCCATGTCGCTCTCAACAACTGGGCGCAACAGCTCAAGGACATGGAAGAGGCAGCGAACAAGAGCCGAGTATCTTTGACACACTATAGACAACACCCTGTTTATCGTCATCACAGCCAGTGTTCGAGTGGATGCATGGATAGCTGGGAATTGGAAAAGGCTTTGACTCCAAGCAGGGGAGCATCCGCAGACAACACCAATGCGCAAGCTTTCACTACGAACGAGAGTCATGACTACCCTCCCGCACAGCAAGACGCATCAACTACCCTTACGTCAACGAGAGTGACAGGTCACGCACGGGAACCCAGCTCGCGGTTGCCTGGCTCAAGCCTCGTCTTCGCGTCTCCGCGCACCTCCCAAGCCTCCTCGCACATCTCCTCGCCTAGCCGTTCCCGTGCACCCTCAATTCTACCACCCTTCGTCTTACCTCCACTACCGTCTGGCTATAAGTATGCTACTGAGTCGGCTGATACGCCTCTCCACGATACGATCAGGCGAAGACAGCATATTCGCTCGCAGTCTAGTATTGCGCGTACGAGGAAGAGGGAGAAGGATGAAGAAGAACAGTGGGCGGAAGAGCTGAAGAGGATGGAGGAAAGGGAGTTGGCGAGGCAGAGGAAGGAGATGGGGAGGGTTAGGTCGAGGTCGAGGGATGGGAGTGTAGGGAGTGAGCATGGCGGTGGAGATTGAGGAGAGGTGGAAGTGACGAAGAAGGGGTGGGTGTGTAGTTGTAATGACAAGCTTTGCTTGCCATATCAAGAACATTGAAGTAGAGGCGCATCAAGGTTGCGGTAATGTCTCCAGGTAAGGCTTGTGTTACATTCTGAACAACTCTGGTGTCTGCACCGCGCAGCAACGGTTTGCCCTACTTGCCGCATGTTCAGTATGCGACGCGTTTATATCAAAAGATACTTTCGCATATACTTTTCGCTTCTGTCATGTCATGCCCGATACGTCACCCGATCGTGTTTCCCGGCAGGAGCAAACGACGTTGAGCGCTTGCTGTCACGTATCTCTCGCAAGCCCCCCGACTTCTTCGAACACCTTCACCTCAACTCACAACAACCCATCGCCTTCGCTCGACATGTCCGCCAGTGATGCGTCCTGGATATCCTCACTCCTGACCAGGAATGGGAGCAGCTCTGGGAGCAAGGCGGCAGACATTCAACGACAGAACTCCTTCCACGACTCTCGCGACAACGATGACTGGTACGTCCCTTGAAACGCATTGACTGCACGAGTATTGACTGACTGTTGCAGGACTTTTGACCAGCACACAATTCCACTCGGACCCTACGTCAAAGCCCAGCTATTGCCACAGATGCCCTCTCTCTTCAGCAAAACGCTCCCACCATGCGGTTTCGAGGTCCAAGTCGCGTACGAGAACGTAGTACATCGACTCCGCATTAGCTGGCTCCATCACGTCGCGTCCGCTCAAACCACCGAGAACGTCCCGCTCCGCTCACTTTGCGACGACATCAAGACCCACCTTGAGCGCGAACAGCTGCGCGACCCCATCGACAGCTTACACATGACCAAAAAACGCCGTCCCTGGCGCCGCGAGAATGTGTTTCGGTACGAGCTCAGCTGGGCGGCCTACTTCGTGCGCGAGGCGGATGTGTTGCAGCGTTGGTCGAGTATGGGTGAGGAAGAGCGGGGGAAGCAGGAGCTTACGCACGGGCTGTATCCGATCCCGAAGGAGTCGAAGATCATTATCAAGAACAGGAATAATAGGGAGGAGTTGATGAGGTTGTGGAAGGTGTGGCATGAGGAGAAGAGGAGAGATATGACGAAGGATGAGGAGTGGCAGGAGGTCAATGATGCGGAAGCGGTAGAGGGTGGAGATGGTCCAATGGAGATTGATGGAGCTGCTGATGATCCGCTCATCGAGCAAGCTCAGTCAGTTGAGCATGGTCGGCAGCAGGGCACGAATCGGTGGATTGCAGGCCCGAGAGATGCGGGCGCTGGCGAATAGGCTTCGATCATCGCAGGCTTGGTATGGGAGTTGGGTCTTCACGAATTGGGTTTGAAGTAGCCTTGAAGAGATGGTTGGGACAGTTGAGGCAAAACACACGCTGCTGGAGACGGAAGCAGAGGACAAGTGTCGTCGACCGAACTTTGATGATTCGAAAACAGGCATGTTACCGCCTTAATCGATACAGGAGTCTGATCTTCCCCTGCTTTCTTATACTCTCTGCTTTCCGGAATTGCGTTTGTTTCGGTGACCCCTCTTTGAAGCTGAACGAGCGGGCGGCAAATAGGACATCCAGGCACGTCTTGGAACGTACGTGGTCTGCCCATGGCTTCGCAGATGTCTGAGTCTCTCTCAGTATGCTTTCGTCACACATGGCAACTCTTCTCCATCGGAGGCTATCCTTCACCTCGACATTTGCCCTGCAGCTCTGATTCGATCCTGCATATCGTCCCACCAATAGCACCCTGGCACACAACCTTCCAAGCCCTTCTTCCTCATTCTCACCTCCTTTCTACAGTTTCTCAGAGTGTCTTATCATTTAGCGCCAAATTAGCGTCATTTGGAAGTCCAGCCATGTGCCAGGTTCTCACGTTCACCAATCTGCTCCTCACCGCTGCCAGCCCCGCACCATATAAGACCACCGCCTTCTACCAACCTCACTTTCTTTTCCCTCCAACACTACGACACCCCGTTATCTGTCTAGCGGCATTCTCAGTCCAGCCTTTGATCACATACCAGCTTGCATAACCGTCAGTACTTTCGAGTGCCATCGTGTTTCCACTACCACTCCAGCCCAGGAAGGCAAGTCCCTCAATCTTGTATTGCGATAACAGACACTGACTATAGTCACAGCATCATCGGCCCCCACGGTCAAGATGGTCAATTGGAATGCCGAAAAGGATCAGATCGTGAGCGGACCGCCGACTCTATGCTCGCGCATCAATCCACTGACCGGTTCCAGATCCTCAAGGGTATCTTCAAGTTTCATGACATCAAGTCTTCCGCTCCACTCCTCAAGTATCTCTCCGAGCAGATCGGTGAAGGTGAGTCCTACCGTTCACGGCCTAACCCGTGCTTACAATCCGAGCTATTCGTCGCACTTCAGCGCAACCTTTCCCTCTCTTAAGCTGCAACTGACAACGTCAACAGGATGCACCCCCAAAGCCGTCTCCCACCGCTTGAACAACATTCGCAATCACGGCAAGCCACTCGCAAACGGCACTTCACCAGCCAAAACCCCTACAACTCCCAGGACACCCAAGACTCCAGCATCTCGCGTCAAGTTCCAGCCGAAGACGAACATCGACACCACTTCAGAGTCCGAGAACGATGGTCCTGAAGGTCTAGTCGAGTCACCTTCAGCGCGTCGTGCGAGCGTCAAGCGCGCAAAGTCAACGCCTAAGCGCTCGTATGCTGAGTCCGTAGATGAGTCCGTAGATGAGTCTCAGGAGCAGTCTGCGAGTGAGCCAGCTGCTAAGCGTCCGAGGGTCAAGCCTGAGTCGGTTGATGAGGATGCTGGTGGACACGTGCCGTTTGGTCTGAGGGGTGATGAAGACGACTTCGAGCTCTAAGGTCTGCGAAAGGTTCAAGATGAAGGTGTGGGCTCGAGCAGGAGAGAACGGCAGCAGGGCAATGAAAGGAGAGTTCAGGGTTGTGATAGCGTTTCTACGGACGAAGCATCTGCGCTTCCAGAGTCACGAACTCGTTGTGGTTAGGCGCTCAGGAGTTCTTACGGGTGTTTTTAAGGTGCGACCACGGTCGCCTTCGGGCGCAGAGGGTGCGCTTCCATTTGCGTGCTATAGGTTGTCCATTCCCTTTCTCGATCTGGAAACTCAATCCTGAACTAGAAGGAACCATAAAGCATCATACTTCGACCATCATATCCTCCCAGTTCCTATCTCTTGCCGATCATGCCCAGCACTCCTCAAGATTTCTCACATTACCAATTAACCTTCTAATATGCAGCCTCATGAAGAGGCTCTATAGGTAGACAGCCTTGTCCTTCGACACTGGTCATGGGACATATCTGTACTGCAATTCTTAGCTTTCAAGGCCGACGAGGCTGCTATCTGTGGATGTCGAGAAATTGTTCCGCGAAATTGATCTTTTCGAGGCCGGTATGGCTCCGTCTGCACTGCATTTCCTAGCGCGATGGAGAGGACGAAGGACCTTGTAGCTTTCTCACACACCGCGCTGCACTAGTCCCGGTGCTGAAGGAGCTTCCGATGCACTGCAATAACTGCAATCTCTAGCATGGAAGAGCAGTCAAAGCAGGGCGAGGCTGGCCAATAAGAACCAAGTCGCTTCAGCCCAGCAATGCACATAACTGACTAGCAGCAACTTATGTTACATGCTCCGCAAAGTGTGGTCTGCACTGCAATTGCTAGCGTGGAAGAGACGCTGCTTTATGGACAAGGCTGACCAGTCAGCTCTGACCTCAAAAGCGGTGAGCGACTCAGCTTGCACTGCAATCTCTAGCGCCAATGAGAGATTGAAGGACTCTTCAAGCTGAGCAGCAGTGTGCGAGAGAGTCGTCCGGCAAGGCATGTAACCTCGTGGGACACAAGGTTCGGCCTTTCCAGTTGGCACTGCAACGTCTAGCGTACAAGAAGAGGTGGATGATGTGCAAGGCTGAGAATTAAAAATTCACTCCCAACGGGCGTTTCTTTTGGCGGATCATTGTGGCTCCTATTGCATTGCGAACTCTGGCGTGGGATGACAAGCAGGTTTAGCTCTTGTTAAATATGTGGGCTTTCGCCTCTTATACAAATTTCGGAAGCTGCGGTTCTGATGATTTCCAATGTGGACCGACCAGACTCATCAAGATTGATTTCTTCTCATACTCGAAAACACGACTGAAGAAGCTGGAGCGAAAGTCAGCCTTGTCCTGCTCTCCTCCACGCAAGAGGATGCAGTGCAAAGGTCAACACGTTGGTGTAGCTGATGGAAGTGTCGCAAAGGCGCAGCGGTCTGTATTCGTTATAGCTCCTATCAGCCTACCCAATGAGAACCCGAAGTACCATACCAGCGAGGGGAGGCTGGATCCCATGGCTGGTCGGGAAGAATGAGCGAGGGGCGTCTGCTGATCTCATAGGACTCGGGTGGGCGAACGCTGTATGGTTTGTTTCATGTACCTGCATCGCTGTGCACTGCAATGTCTAGCGTGTGGGAGCAGGTGGAAAGGTAAGGCTGGAAACCCGTCGAGGTCGTCAAGCTGGTCCAGCATTCATCTTATGCCAGTGGCTGCAAGTAAGACTGGTCTTGCAACGGTGTGCAGACCGACACACTACAATCTGGTGTTTAGCGCAGAAGAAACGGCCAGAAAGGAGCTTGGAAATCGGTAGAGGAGTGGCAGATCAACTACTGATACTGACAGTGTATACCTTACTGTTCTCCACACCGAAGCAGTTCTTATCCATCAGCTCTTGCCCGTCCATCTCGGTCCGCCTTTTTAGGATGATTGGCGCATTTCAAGTCGCAAAATCATTGAGGCTGAATCGCGCAGAAGTTTTAGGAGGGTCATGAGTGATAGGCTCGGCCGTTTAAAGATAAGCTGCGTATTTGCACTGCAATTCTTAGCGTCGAAGAGCTCGTCAGTAGGCTAAGGCTGAACACACCATGCTTTCAGATGGCTGCCTAGGGTGGAAAAGGAAGACTCGAGCGACAGCATCCCGTGCCGCTGACATTCCTCAATATTTGGTAGAAAAATTCGTGCTGTAGCCACTGCACTGCATTCCTTAGCTTAGTAGACGCAATCCAGTCTTTAGCTGAACGTGCCTGGCTGTTGCACGGTCGAAGTCTCGTAAGAGGGTGTATGACGGCGACGATGGTAAATACTGTAGCTCATGCACTTCATTCGAACGAAGTACAGGCATGGGGCAATCTCCTAAGAAATTCACATTGGGGTAAGAATGTTGTGTCTCTAGATTGATTGGGGTCCATGAGGCATCCACGTGATCTCTGCGCCACGCTGAAAACCCGCGCGCGCTGGATATCTGGCGCACTGCAGATTGCACTGCAATTCCTAGCGCCGCAGACGAAGCAATCGTTGACAAGGCTGAGCTAAGCCTGTTTCGTCGGGATCGTGACGCCACGAAGAGATGGTACAGAGCTTCGAGATGGCTGTAATTTGTGCCGGCTGAAATTGCAGACGTGAGATTTTTTACTTGCCTATCCGCACGTTAGCCTATCCTTCATCCCCTCAAACCCCCAGTCCATCACTTACTAGTCGTACTACTCATCTTCAACCCCCCATCAATTTCCACCACACTACCATTTACATAACGACTCTCCTCCCCAAACAAAAACGCCACCACATCCGCCACCTCCTCCGGCGTCCCCAATCTCTCCAACGCATTCCCCAACCTCATCCTCTCCACCGCCTCCCCACCTTTAACTATCCCCGCATTCGTCGGCGTATCAATGTATCCCGGCGCCACACAATTCACCCTAATACCCCTGGGACCGAGCTCGAGCGCGAGACTCTTGGACATGCCAATTAGCCCAAATTTCGTCGTGCAGTACACGGATTGTAACGCTGACCCGCGAATCCCGGAAATAGATGAGACGTTGACTATACTCCCTCCGCTCTTCATATGCTTCACAACCTCTCTCGTAGTAACAAACACGCCTTTCAAATTCGTATTAACCAGTCTATCCCAGTACTCGTCGCTCGTGTCTTCCAGCGGTATGGATGTCGGGTTCACGCCGGCGCAGTTGAAGACGTGGTCGATTTTGCCGAATTTCTGGACCGTGGCGGCGACGAAGGATTGCACGTCGGACGTAGAGCCGACGTCGACGCGTTGCGTGTAGGTGGGCGTGGGGCAATCTGACGCGACAGCTTCGAGGGAGAAGAGGTTGATGTCGCAGAGGGAAATGGAGGCGCCGAGGGAGGCCAATTTAAGGGCTGTTGCGCGTCTATCGCATGCGAGTGTTAGTATCGTGCTTGGAAAGTAGATCTTTGTGTATCGCCATCGTGGATGCCGCACCCAATGCCACTTGCTCCTCCCGTTACCAAAACGATCTTGTCTTGGAAAGGCTTCGCCATGTTGTGATTCGCTGCTCTTGAGGCTGAAGGTGATTGTGATCAAGGCGGACGAAAACTGGGCTTGAGCATACAAGCAGACGTTACATTGGTGTGCCTAGGCATTGTGGTGCGCGCGGAAGTGACGATGTTGGTTGCGGAGAAAGTGGGGGGAAGTGGGATGCTCGAAGCATGACTCGCGTGATGAGCTTATATGAACGCCACTATGTCGCGTTCGATGGAGCTCAATTGTCTCACCTGCACTTGAAGCATACTAATATCGAGACATTGAAGTGTTGGTCAGGGTATCAATTATCAAGACTATATGAAGCTCATAACAGTATGCTTTCTTTCATTCGACCTGTGCAAATGCGATTCCACCAATCCAGCTGTCCCATGAAGACGCCCATCCAGAACACCTTGCAATACAAAAACTCAAGCTTGCCAAAGGCAAGCCCAGCCGTATGCTATCGTTTTTGTCTGTCCATGGATCTCTCGCCGCCTCTACCTTCTCCTTCCCTTCCTGACTTCTTTCCTTTCCTGCCATCTCTCCTGTCCTTGTCTTCTTGCGACTCGAGCTCGATGCTCGCACTTCCACCGCTTTCCATCTTTTTGTGTTGCTGTTGTTTCTTCGATCGTGCGGGCGATGCTTCAATTGCCGCGACTTCTTCAGCGGCTGCGTCATCCTTCGCTACCTCCTCCTTCGATGGCTGCTGCTCATTCCTTTCGTTTGCCGTATTTCCGTCCTTGTCCTCTAGAACAATGCTCTTGATTCGTTTGACCAGATCCTCGACTTTGAAGGGTTTGGATATGATGTCGTCCATACCAGCTGCGCGCATGCTCTGAGTTTGCGCTTCGCGGACATTGGCAGAGACGCCAAGAATGTGGCTATAGCCTGCTTTGCCTTCCTGCTGAAGTTGTCGAATCTCCTGTGTTGCAGCATTGCCGTCCTTGATGGGCATCTCTTGGTCCATAAGGATGCAATCAAAGTAGTTGCGGTCGTTAGGATCATTGTCGGCAATTTGACCACGCTCCGCAACAGCGTCAATGGCTTCTTGCCCATTATTTGCTATGAAGACTTCGAAGCCCTTGGATTGGAGCTGACGGCGCAAAACCTTCTGGTTGATGAGGTTATCTTCCACGAGCAGTAGTGTCTGCTTTTGATCCACGCGCTTGTTGCTCTGTGATCTTGAGGTGTCGTCCGCAACACTTGATTGACGTTGCGTCTCTCCAGCATGTAGATTGGGCAGCTTGTTCTCAATGGCTTCAGCGACAGCTGATCGCCCAGGCTCGATATCCTTGGCGATAGCCTCGGTCTCTTTGTACCGACTATCCTCCGTGGACTCGGGATGTGTCTCGGGAAGATACTCGGTGGGCGGATCTCTGAGTGACTTGTTGACGTAGTCGAGATCCACCCCCGAGTGGCTAGTCAACGTCTTCGCTTCTGGTCGTTCATTCTTCCGCTCCTTGATTTGCGTCAGGTTTGAATTTGCTCGACTGTAGCCAGGCCGAGTCTGCTTTGGTTGCTCTAATTGGTTCGAGTTCGAATTTTCTGAGTTCGTTCGAGAGGAAAATGGCGGTCGTCCGTCTTCACTCGAACCGTCCGAGCGTCGAACCTTGAAGAAGAAGCCGAAGGTTGAGCCTTCGCCTTCTTTCGAGCTCACGCCGATATCGCCGCCATGCAATTGGCACACTTGGAGAGCGTTAGATTAGTCCTGGCTCAAAGGAGATTATTACTCACATTTTCGGGAGATGAACAGGCCAAGTCCGGAGCCACCATAGTTCTCTTGAGTCTTTGGGGTCGCTTGCCTTAACATTCTGGTCAGTATCAAGCATCGGAAACCGATCGCGCACTACGAACCGAAATCGTTCGAACAGCTTGGCCTGGCCTTCCCTACTGATTCCTATACCAGTATCCTTGACCGCGACCATGAGATAAAAGGACTCGCCAGCACCCCACTCCGAACTTACGGTCGAGTCGATGTGGAAGGCTTCTTGGTCTTGGCTGAAATAAATGACATTTGGAGGGTATGATGTGGGCCGCTGGATGGATGCGCCCATAGACACCACAATCTTTCGTTCTCCGTTCTTCTTTGCAGTGAACTTTACGGCGTTTGTAATCAAGTTGACCAGCACTAAGAGCATCAGCATAGCTTCAAACATCGATGAGAATGCCTTACCTTGCTTCATCCTGTTAAGATCCGCAACAACGTGTTCGATTTTATTGTCGTCGTAAGAGACATCCATAGCATAATGGAACTTGATATTCTTCGCTTTGAACTCAGACTGGAAGACTTTGAGTGCTTTTGAGAACTCCCACTTGGGTCGCGTCTCTACACGTTATCAGCAGACTTGGCAGTGTCATTAGAAAGGAAGACAAACCACGCGGTACAAGTGATAGCATCATGGAGTCGAGCTTCGAGAAGGAGAGGATATCGTCTACAAGTGTGTTTTGGTGAGAGACACAGAGTAATATGGTGTCTGCGGCGTCAATAATTTCGGCTACTTGATCCTTGAGATCTTCATGCGCCGCTCCTATTTCCTTGGTGACTTCACGGACTTCTTCTGCTAGGTGAAGAACGGCACTAAGCGGATTACGGATCTCATGACTAACCATGTCGATGAACCTTTCCTGTTGTTCTTTTCGTTCTTGCGCTTCTGTTGCCGCCCGTTCTTGTGCGAGCTGGGCTTGCTTGATCTCCGTAATGTCCACGATAGCGCTGATAAAGCCAGCGTCCGGATCGTCGCTGAGTGGTCGAAGTAGAAATAGCCTCCACTCCCCTTCTTCGCCGGTAGACGAGCTGGCGCATCGGAATTCGCACCTAAGTTCCTTTCGACTGGAAAAGGCTTCTCGGTAGGCAGACATAACACGCTCGTAGTCGTCAGGATGAATGCTCTCTGGCCATGCGCGAAACTCGTTCTGGATCTTGTTGGTCGTGAGCTTGAAGAAGCCATCGTTTACGAAGATGGCCTCAGCTTCAGAGTCGAGGATAGCGAGTCCATTCGGCAGCAGTTCTGCAAAGCGTTGGAAGAGCTTGGTTTGCATCGAATCTACCTGCTGGGTGCCAACCTTTCTACTGGTTTGTTGAGTCTGGGACGCCTTGACCTGCCTTCCAGGGTTATCTTTCGCAAGCTTGTCTAAACCGTCAATGGGCATATATCGATCTACAGTGGCATTCGTTAAGAGTTGAGCCAGTACGCCAACACGTGTGCCATTTTCGTCGAGCAGCGTACTTAGCAGCAACTGTGCTTCGCGATCGTCTTTCGGGACCTCCTTCAAGAAGAAGCGTGCCGCTGGAGGGCGTCAGGGTAGTGCATGGCAAGCAGGCCAAGGGCGACGCTTACCTACCTTGACCGTACGTCCTCGAAGGACCTTTGCCAGAGCACCAAGCGCCTCCTCGCTGTAACTTTTGTGTGCTACTGTTCCCAATCCATCCAGATCAGCCCTCGCCCTGGCCCATGCCAGGTTATGTACAATCGTAAGGTCCTCGCCCCAGAAGATGGCTGCGCAGTGGGTCATGGGCAGGATACACGAGGAGACGAGGCATTTCAGCGATGACGGCCATTTGTCCTGCGGACCGATCGCCGACTGGGACCTGATATTTGTTAGCAACGAACCGCCAACATACCTGAACATCGGCGGTCATACCAATCTTTGCGGTCCAAGTTCTCCACATTGCAGTCGTAGACAGGCAGCCCAGCCGCGGTGAGCTTGTCCAGGTTCTCCATGGCGCATGTGCAAGGCTGCCGGGGAGACTTGACAGAACTCGCGGTGGAGCTTCGAGCGATCAGTCCAACCTGGTTGTCTACAAAGCGCCAGCGTGCAATGCGCAAAGGCGAGCGAAGGCGGGAGGGATGACGTCAACTCGATCGTCTCAACGCTTGCCCCACTGCCCGCATTACCTTCCGCTCAGCTTGCCCATGTAACCACGTCGACGAAACGTTGCGTGGGCAGTATAAGGACTTTAGGTCGCGTTCTAGAACCTGTCATCGCGATCGCATGTCCTGCGCCTCAGAATCCGCTGGGAACGCCTCGGCAGGTACATCCGCCGACAAGGTCCAAAATAGGCACGACACCATGTGCGGTCGTCTGCGTTAAGCTACGCGACCGATATTAGGGAATTTCGTCTTTCAGAAAGAGCCTCATGGAGAATGTGTTGATAGGCTGGCGGACGATGACGTAGTTGTATTAGCGGCTAGCGCGCGGGAGGCACTACGGCCAGGTACGGTATGTTCCCTTCACATCCACCTGGTCGTGCCGTAGTTCGTGCATGGCGCTTACAACCCCGTCGCGAAAGTACTCGCCGTGCAGGCCCCTGTAAAACCCCAGATACTTTTGTCTCTTTTCTTTGTCTATCACAAGGTACTCTGAACATAGCCCGGGCTACACATGAGCTGACAGCGTGCGATTGATTGCACCACCTGGTGCTGCTTCGACCTGCAATGTGATTGCCATGGCGAGAACCAGGAATAAACATGACGATACATCAAATCGCATCCTTGGCAATGCTTGCCCACTCGCCTGTGACTTTCCTTACAGCACCGGTCAGCTCGAACGCCTCCATACCGTCTTTCCTCAACCGCACTTGAACAACTGACTCCACAGATGCTACGCTCTTGGTTCTTCGTAGACGAAATACATCTTTTCAAGTTTCTGTCCTTTTACTGCTACTCGGAAACGAAGACTACGTGCCTAGCGGGATGTCTATCCACCAGTCGAAGCGATTGCGTCGTGGCCAGATACGTTCACTCACACTTAACCTAGGCTCGCAATTTTCATCCCATCGACTGTACGCTGGATGTCCTCACTCTCAAGGAAAAGACGCCTTACAAGGCATTGAGTTACACTTGGGGAGACTCTACCGCCGAGAAGGAGGACATCATGATTGACGGCACCGTCGTGCCTGTTCGTGACAATTTGTACCAAGCACTCTATCATCTGAGATACTCGCAAATCCTTCGACGGCTATGGGTGGACGCCGTCTGTGTAAATCGACGACGGAAAGAGCCGGTGGATACCTTTGATGTCGCGAATATAAGCAGAAGCAGACGAGGTGCTGATCTGGCTTGGGAAAGAGACCGTGGATGGATTCGGCATAACGACCTTAGACACATAATTCAAAGATCGTCCAATGTGGGAGCCGGTTGACTGTAGACAAGACTGGGCCGCTTTTAAAGAGCATGCGACGAAAGGGATGTTGCAGTATGACAGCGACTACTTCACGCGGATCTGGAACATTCAGGAAATTATTTTCGCTACTTACATCACGGTTCGTTTTGGCCCTCGACAAGTCAGCTGGCACGAATTCACTTCGTCTATCGATCAGTCGCATGAGCATAACCCAAGGGTGAAACTTGCCATGTCAATCATCGCGGTCAGGCGAGGCTAATTTAACGACGGACAGGGTGCCTTTAGGCTGCCTCTGGCGACATGGATGGAGGAGACCGAAACCTCCCAACGCACTGATCCCCGCGACAAGGTTTATGCCTTTCTGGGTCTTGTATCTCGCTTGTCTCGCCTCATGAAACTTGGATCATCACCTCAGTCGCGCGCTTCAATTGTAGTATCTACTACGGCCGAGCTTGGCTGTCAAAATGACCAGCAAGCCTTTCAACCTACACCATGTTCCAGTTTTCAACCAGTCGGGCCCAACACTGGGACAACGAACAAACATGGCGCTTGGATTCGGCATAGACAGTGATCCGGAAACTATCATTGCAGATGACAGTGTACAGGTGGTAATCCTATCGCAACTGTCGAACAGGATTCAACCGTAGTACGCTTCTGCAGAGGGACAATTCCAGTTAGCAGTAATCCTGGTGCAATCACCTTCTCCAACAATGATTTGCGTTTACAATTTCACTCCCTACGCAGTCCAAGATAGGAATCAAGTCAAGAGAGATAATTTGACAAAGGGGTAAGGGTCTTGAGCTGGAACCAAATTCTGAGAATAGTGAGGAAGAAGCATCCAGAACAAGGAGCAGAAGCATAAGCAAGAGTTGGAATAAGGAGACTGTGAACATAAGAATCGATCATCGACGCTATACCGTTCTCGAACGTTTTTCCACTCATTGAATCTATCCGAACGAGCCATAGATGCGACTGTTACTCACTTCGGGAGTCAACAATCATGTACAGCTAGTAGCGGTTCATCTTGTACTTCTTTGTTTCAGCGGCACGATCTACTACGCTGAGCAGATCGCCGGTGGTGTGCAGCAGGGCGTGCAGAGAGCAACTTAGTCATGACCTAGCTTGCATAATTTCACAGTGTTATGTGATTGCCCAATAGAATGGTCAATATCCATTGTAGTCCTAGATGCACTATGGTGCACTTCATTTGGCCTAGGATAAGTATTGCGGAGAAAGAGCACGCGGTAGATTTGGTTCAACTTGAGCGCAAACACCGCGAGAGATGAGTTGCACGGTGCGCCATACAAGACGTGGTGAAAGATATCCTTATACCCTGTTGTGCATGATCGTACCATGTCTGTGCTGTGAGGCGGCGCTAAAGTGGTCTGGAGTGAACCAAAAGTCCACTGTGATCAACAGCACCCAGAACTTGCCCAGATAGGAAAATAAAGAGTGTTCAGGACGTGAATGGCAGCTGCCATGTTTGCCAGCCATATGGATCACTTCAGAAAACATTCACAACATCGGGTTACTCCGAGCACAATCTGGTAACGCTCGAAGCAATTTGATCATCAGCCGTATTCGGCACCAGTCGCAGACTTTCCAGATTAGGCAGGTCGCACTAGTAGATGAACGCGAACTCGGTGTGTACACGCTGTTGGTATATTGCGCAAGGCAGTCACAGAGGCAGCGACATCGCGCAGCAACGACCAGCGAGTGAAGGCGAAAATCGGCAGTGATCCACGCGATACAGGGACTTACCCTATTCGGTAGACTTCTTCATGAGTATACGGAGGTGAAAGCAGCTTGCGCTGGTTGCGCGAATGTAGTCGCAGAAAGGGAAGGTGTGAAGTCGTCGCATCACGTGGGGCGATCTGCAGCCTTCGCGCTAGCTCACTTTAGCGCGAAGCTTCAATCCAAAAGTTCCAAAGATATGACCGCAGACAACTTGGATAACTCTTTCACACCACTACAACCTACACCATGGCCGAAATACAGTCCCCACCCGTGCAGACGGCTGTTGCGACGCCAGATACCTCACTCGAACCATCTACCTCCACGGGGCTCGCTCCCATCACTACCGAACAAACCATCATAACCACCAATGCAGAGGGCAAGAAAGTCAAGAAGATCATACGCCGCAAGCGACGACCCGCGCGACCCCAGGTCGATCCTGCCACGTTCAAAACTGAGGCGCCACCACCTACAGGCACGATCTTCAACATCTGGTATAACAAATGGAGCGGCGGTGATCGCGAGGACAAATACCTCAGCAAAACTGCTGCGCAGGGACGCTGCAATGTTGCCAAGGACAGCGGCTACACCAAATCCGATCGCACACCTGGCTCCTACTTCTGCCTCTTCTTCGCGCGCGGCATATGTCCCAAGGGCGTCGATTGCGAATACCTCCACCGCCTACCCGCCGTAACCGACATCTTCCCCTCGAACATCGACTGCTTCGGGCGCGACAAGCACTCCGACTACCGTGACGACATGGGTGGCGTGGGCTCCTTCCAGCGCCAAAACCGAACCCTATACGTAGGCCGAATACACGTCACCGACGACATTGAAGAAATCGTCGCTCGCCACTTCCAAGAATGGGGCCAAATCGAACGCATACGCGTCCTGACCGCGCGCGGCGTAGCTTTCATCACATATCTCAACGAAGCAAACTCGCAATTCGCGAAAGAAGCAATGGCGCATCAATCGCTCGATCACTCGGAAATTCTAAACGTGCGCTGGGCAACCGTCGATCCGAATCCAGCGTCGCAGAAACGCGAGGCCACGCGCATCGAAGAACAAGCCGCCGAAGCGATCCGGAAAGCACTACCAGCATCATATGTGGCGGAAATCGAGGGCCGGGACCCTGACGCGAAGAAGCGGAGAAAGATCGAAGGTGGCTTTGGACTCGAGGGATACGAGGCGCCGGATGAAGTGTGGTATGCGAAGGAAAAGGCGGACTGGAAAGCTGCGAGGGAGATTGAGGCTGGTGGAATTGACAGTCGGCAGATGATTGAGGCCCCCGAAGCTGGCTATGCGGAAGCGCCAACTGTTGAAGCACCAGCACAACAACACGGAGGGAATGGGATATTGTCGAACTCGACACTGGCGGCATTGAAGGGATATACAGCTACGCCGACAAATAAGCGGCCAGCACCGGTAGCTGGGCCGCTGGTCGGATACGGTAGCGACGATGACAGCGATTAGATGGTCATGTTACGCTGGTTGTGTCTGAAAAGAGACTGGTAGCATATCGTATTCAACACCGGGCATGGGATGGCGCAAAGTCTAATCGATACCCTTTCACTTCGCAGCCTTTTCCGTTGATATTTCGTGTGACAAGTAACTTTGTTAGCAACACCATGGTATGAGAATCCAGCGAAGGATGTCCATGATAGAATTCATCAATAGCGAATGTGTTTACACATCCAAACCCAAACGCCTACGCTTCATCAATTATGAAGGCTGTTAATGTATCTTCTCATCAATCATCAAGTCATAACAATGCAACCCACCAACCCATCCCATCCGACTCTGTCCATATTGCACTCTCAGAACCTCGCAACACCCTCCCTCTCACACTCGCCCAAAAACCTCCCCCAGTCCGTTACCAACGTTCTTCCCGCCCATACACTCGCCCTATACCTCTCTTCTACCGCCGTCTCCGTCTCCCCACCATCATCCTCACTATGCCCATCACATGCAGCTTCACCTTCCCTCTTAACCACACCAGCCTCTTTCTCGTCTAGATCCTCCACGCCCCTGAACAGCCTCCTCGCAGCACCCAGCTCCCCTTCCTTCGCACTGCCGCATCCAAACGCACACGCGCGCTTGCCACACGGCCGCCAGAACCTGTACTCTGCCACTTGTGCTTCAGACAATGGACGTACGCCGAGAAGACCAGAGTCTACGGGTCGATGGGATGTGTACGCGAGTACGATGCCCGTAGGTGAGATCGGAGAAGTAAGTGCTGTTTCGGTGCCGTTGGCGATGGAGATAGAAGGCGGGTGTGGAGGCCAGCGGCGAGGCGAAGCGGACGTGTTCGACGCTGTGGACGGAGGGCTGGGGTATGCGTTGACGGTCTTAGGGTGCAGCTCTAGAATGGGAGCCGGGTCACGTGTTGGATTATGAGACAGATCTTGGAAGGCTTGTTTGTCGATCATTTTCTTGAGCATGACTACGCGCGGAGAAGTGGCGCGCGGTGGGCTCGTTGGACTGATGGGGCTCTGGGAGCATGATGACGGTGAGCGTGAATATGAAGCTGGGCTACTATCCAGGCGGGTGCCGTAGGAGATGATGCTGTCAATGAGACCCATGCTCGATACATAGTGATCAAAACCATGTGACAGGCAGTGACGCAAAGGACCGCACATTTCGGACCCATCAACGCTCATCGGGCTGACGCTGCGGACTGCTGGGCTGTTCGGGCTATTTAGACTAGATGCACGTGGTGTGGGAACACCGCCACCAGGCTCCGACGCTGGTGAAGGGAATAGCTCCTTTGCGCTCAGTGTAGGCGACAGTGGCGTAGGAAAGCCAGGGTACTTCCTACCAACGTCGGTCAAGAGAGACAGGTTGGGCCTGATCATCTCTGGTTGCAGCAGAGCAGCACTCAAGCCACCCATGTTGTAGACTGGCCCACTGCCACTTCGTTGTGTTGTCGCGGTAAAGACGCCTATAGATCCGTCGAGCGAAGGTACGTAGGAAGGCAGCCGAGCTTGAGACTCAGCACTCATGTGCGCATCGGCGGCAGGAAAGTGGCTAAATCCGCTGGATGTGAATGGACTGGTCGGGCTGTTACTGCTGCTGGACCGCGTCGACGCGCCTTCGCTGGTGATCCTTCGTAGAGCCTGAGCGTTTAGTGCATTGAATGGTTCAGCACGAGCGAAGCGCGCTTCATCGCAGACCCAGAGCCCACCGTATTGCTGCCAAGGAAAGTTTGGTAGAAAGTAGTCTTCTGGGTAAACGTCGTAACCCAGCGTGCGCGAACGGAAAAAAGCATAGACGAAACGACAATCAGGAAATTGGCGGAGTACCTACCACAAAACATTTAGCAAAAGCTGAACAGGAAGACAACATAGTTGACGGCAAGGAGAGATGACAAAATGTCTATTCGTCGATAGATGGCTTCAAATGCTGGGTATCTATGCAAAGGCAAAAGGGGAACGGTGGACGCTCATACATCCCACGCTGGAAAAAGAGGTGGCGTTGCGGTGAGCCTGCACGAGTTAGTTTCTAGCCTGCATCGAGTCATCTTGCAGCACTTACATTAAGATCTCGAACGCGGCATGCTTTCTAAGCTGCCTAGCGCCACGCCGATATGCGTGCATAACCTCTGGTCGAGCGGTCCGGATGTTCTTTCGACCTAGCAGCTTATGCATGACTGGACTCGTGGAGTACATCGGGTCGAAGACTACCAGATTGCATGCGCCATCGCGGCGGCGTTCGAATCCTACAATGGTAATTGAATGACCAGGTTGTTGAAGATAAATGGGTGGCAGAAGGGTCTTGTAGACGTTGGAGCCGTCCTTAACGGCAGCTTGGGCGAAGTATCGCTCGATCGCATCAAGGAGCGTCTCGTGGGCTTCGATCTTCCGCTCCTTGTTATCGCTGAACATCTCGACAGCGCAATTGATTTCGGAGCTGAGAAAGAAAGCTTGTGCCTGTGTCGCACGTTAGCCCCAACCTCGTTATTGCGATGAAATACTTACCTCTGGGGTTCCGATGTATTTTCTTGTGTCTCGAATGCCGCCAGTCTGTATCCGTCCTATTTGATTGATACCTTTGTCCCAGGCCCTCTCGATAAGATCCTGCAGCTTCAAGATACCAGGCGTGCGTCCTGGAAATTCTTCATGACCCTGAGCTTTGGCGCCTTGGATGTAAGAGAGCAGCATCTGAATGTTTCTGTAGCCACAAAAGCCACCCTCTCGAGGCGTCTTGCCGATGTGGAGTGTGGATGGATGGCAGTAGTAGGCCTCTTTGACACTGCGGTCGAGCGCGGAGAGCTGAGCGAGGATAGGTATGATGCCTGTGGTTTCATTCTGCACCTGCTCTTGTTTGATGAGACGACCGTCTCTACCGATGCGATTGACAACGGTGATCTTGGGGCCAGCGGCAAGTTGGTCATGAAGCCATCTGGGCATACGATCTTCCCACGCATATGGACCAAGTTCGGATTTCTTGCAGACATTAGTGACTACACCAGCAAGTCTGTATAAGGACGCACTTACGCCGAGGCGTGCGCTTTTGTCGGGCGGCTTGACAGACTTGTCTGCTTTCGTGAATGGGTTAAAGCTGATTATACTGCGCGACAGCGTGCTCTTCTCGCTGCTCGTGGTGTTACTTCTGTCGCGGTGGCCGTGCTTCTTGAGCTTGTGCCCATGGCCGTCATTGAAGTCATCTTCGGGAAAAGATCTCTTTGTATAGCTTTTGTGTGGATTTGATGCGGTTAAGCCGTGCATCGTAGCGGATGAATGATTAGAATGATACTCTCCGGTAGTCTCGTCAAATGATAATGTCTCTGCGGCGTGGTAATCGAGATGCTCGTTAAAGTTTGTGAGAAGAACGACTTCGCCGCAGTCAGATTCGGGGCACGTAACAGTATCCTCTTCTTCGTCAGAGGAAGGCGTGTCAGCCACGTGCTTGCGCTTTGAGGAAGGCCGTGGTGGTAAAGAAGGGGGTGGCGATTCAGCACCATCTACGATTCTGAAGGGACTATCCGTCGTGTGCACCTGTTCGAAGTGAAGCTGAAGGAGCTCGGGGCCATAGTCATCGCTAGAAGCGACCGTGAAGTCGCACATGGGACATTCTAAGGCCCCCATTGCGCTGGCCATGTCTGTAGATTGGATGTTCTGTGGTTGAGGTGACCTGCGAGCCGTCGCCTGACCCCACACGGCGCGCTGAGTGAAGACTGTAGGCTGCCCAGTGCTGAATCTCACAGAAACCGTCACCGCATGCTTAAGAAGCTGTTCTGGCTGTGATCGATCCGAGCTGTCGTGGGGCACGTGGCTTAGCAAAATAATCGCGGTTTAGATGACACGCGATGCAGTGACCCACCCTGACGATATTCACGGCGCATTCTGAGTGAGATTCGTGGCTGTTATGTAGCTAGACGTGCCGTTTGCCGAAGGTTGACGTGTTGTTCAATTGAAGGCTAAAGTGAAGAAACGCAACCTAAGGAGGCAATCATCACGTACCAAAATTGAAGCTTCAGACCAAAGCCAGTCCGTGACAGATGATTAGAGTGGCAACACGGCTGTGTGTTCTACTACAGTATTGTTTAAATTTCCCGCCCCGTGGATGTCGACAATGTAGGTATTGCGCTGCATGGACCTCGGAAGGTCGATCGACGACGTCATTGGTTAGAAACATCGTTTTCTCGACAATTGCGCGCATTTCGCCTCTACTTTCCGCGCAATGTCATACCACACCAGATGTTTCTCCCGACTTGCACGGCCACGAGCACAGCGAATACAATGGCGACTGCTGCCCGTGCGATGCTACGCCTCCTCAACCGCCGACGATCTTCCATGGTTCCAGCAGCTTCGAAATGAAATGCTTGGGCGGGACATACTATCGTCGCGCGAATACATTGACGAGAACGTCGACCACAGGTTGATAGACACACTATGCACCTTCTTGCCGCAAGAATGGTGCCGCCGAAATAACGGGGTTGGAAAAGTGGTTCCTGTTGGCCACCACCTGGTGTGGTTCAATGCCTCGATGCCAGTAGACAAGCTGTTGCCAGATGGGACAGATCCTCTGCAGAGCCCTGGCGAGCCCTGGGTGCGGCGAATGTGGGCAGGAGGCTCTGTGAGGATAGAGCCAGAAGCATACTATGCGCAGAGTACCGGGTTCGCAACGGGCTCTTCCGTTGTCTGCGCAGAGCGCATTTCGGATGTGCAGCTTAGGGGACACGATGATACAGCCAAGATATTCGTCACAATTGAGCGTCGTTTTGCCAGGTACGACGCGATCCGTGAAAGGTACAAGACACCAAGTCCAGGCATTCAGGGCATAAGCAAACGAGGACCTGGGCCGCAGTACCACTTTCGGGAACAATTGAGAAATGAAGACTGGGAAGACGCTATTCTAGTGGAAAAGCGCAACCTCGTATTCCTCAAAGACAAGACAGCTGCGGAGCTAGAAGCCATCAAAGCGGGTGGTATGGCTCCAGTGAAGTATCTGAAGTGTCAGTTGGTCCAAGTCTTGCAACTGTGCAAAGCTGACTCGCTATAGCTCCTGGAGTACACGACTTTTCTCACGTCCTCACACCCACACGCGCTCTATTGTTTCGTTACTCGGCGCTGACATTCAATGCCCACCTCATTCACTTAGATCGAGAATACGCCCGCACCATTGAGGGCCATCGCAACCTCCTTGTCCATGGTCCTCTGTCCTTGACATTGATGCTACAAGCTATGTCTGGCTACATCCAAGCAATCAGCGGTGGCTCTCAAGTGCTAGAGTCTATCGAATATCGCAACCTCGCGCCGTTGTATTGCGATGAGGAATTGCGTATCTGCGGTGTGAAAAAAGAGAAGTCGTCCACGGGAAGCTTATTATTTGATGTGTGGATCGAAGGCCCCACTGGTGGTGTAGCAGTCAAAGGCACTGTTCGCACAGCCAGAAAGCCGGTCTCTAAAGCTCAAGAAGAGTCACAGACAGGCCGGTCGGAGATCGATGCTCCCATCCGTCATTTGCACGTCAAGAGTGGCAAGACCACAGCCATGCGGGTGCAAGGAGCAACACTCGATATTCTTCGAAAAGAGGGCGAGAGCTCAGATACGCTAGTACGATCCGCGCCCCGACATTGCACACAATCTGTCTCTGATGCTGGGCATAATAGCAGACAAACACCGAAGTTGCTGAAGGCCGAAGCTAAATCGTCTCACGAATCAACTCAGGAGAGAAGGAATGCGGCGCAGGCAAGCCGTGCAGCTCGCATAGGGCACCTTTTTCGGTTTACTCTAACATCTGTACCACAGATTGAAAGTGCGAATCCTCCTTCGGTCAGCAAAGTTGACACAGTGCAAACCCAGTCACAGGACACTGCAATCACTAGTCAACGGCTGAGGCGCGAACATTGGCGCAATAGATCCAATGCCACGCCAGCTCCTCTGCTCCCTCCTCATTCAAATTCAGACTCCACAGTTCGCCGTGTACTAGCCGCGCCTCCACTTATGAAGCGGACCCTATCTTCACGCACTCGCACGATTTTACGGCAAGGTGCGCGTCTGCGGGCATTGAGAAATGCATTCGGTCCGGTTCCACTCGTCCAAACATATCGTGGCAAGCAGTACGTTCACAGTGCTTCAGATATCGCCAGGAGGCACAGTAGATTTAGAAGAGAGGGCGTGCAGATGATACCCAGTCTGCGCATCGTGAGAACTAAGAGCGCAATCAACCGTTCACCTAGGTAGTCGTATGATCGCTTGGTGAGGATCTGGTACGACTACGTAATGAACTTGATTGGATCATGTTCGTAGGTAATGTTGTGGCTGTGAAGCCTTAGAACACCCAACAAGTCTCCGAGCAGTCGCTTTGCAGATTGCACAAGGCGTCGACGAGAACATCTTGGTGCACCACAGGGCTTGAATGGCCGTACACATGGCAACTCGGGAACTTTGCTGCCAGATTTGCTGCATATATTCGCCAGGTCAGTGCAAAAGTTGCCTTGCAAATATGTACGTATAAAGAAGCACTTGAAGCCACCAAAGCATACTCACTCATCTTACGTGAGGCGCGGGCAATCGAATATATACTTTGGTATTACTAGCGCCCAACGAAGCCTCTTTGAATTGCAGAAATGTGAAAGCTCACCGCGACTACCTAATCGCTGGCTGTTTCGATGCCAAGAAGGCTGTGCAGGGTAGGCCTTACACAAGCGGGAGGAAGTTGCGCCCGTGCATGGGGCGAAAGTTGAACACCCACAACGCACGCCTTTCTCCAGCTCCTAATTTCCCGATCGGACCATGAACTAGAAATCTTTCGTCGTGCTATTGACAGGTATCAAGGTTGAGCCAACACCATTTGTGAAACGACATCGAGTATCGCACCTGCATCGTTTCTTTTCCAGAAAGTAGCGCTACTCCGCCCCGCGAGCCGCGTGCGAGGAATATCTTACCCGGCAGACAGAGTCTGGCTACATGCAGTATTGTTTGCACGGGCTATAATTACACTTCATTTGAAGGACGACGTCGGCTGTGAATGCGTGAATCGCAATGGCGTTCAATTTACTGAACAGAGGAGTACATCGACCCGTGAAGACATGTACGCAATGCAAACAAGTCAAGGTACGCTGCTCATCATCGCACTCTTCGCTTCCGAGATGTTGACTAATATGATGAAGCTGCGATGCGACTCCAAGGATCGATTCCCGGCTCCCTGCACAAGATGCAACACCAGGAATCTGCAATGCGTCGTGGACTCGACGTTCCGACGAACACCAGCGCGGAAGTGAGTCCCAGCCTGCAATCTAGGACGATGAAGATCATCAAGGCTAACTAATCTCTCAAAGGCGAGTCGAAGAAATGGCCAAGGAGCTCGAGGCATTAAGAAGCCAGCGACATGATGGGTCCACTCATGACCTTACCGAGTCACCTTCATTACCTGAATCCGCCCAAGACTCACCAGATCATCCTTTGGATCTATCTGGTGTTGCCATGCTAGACGAAAGTAACCTTGGTGATGAGCCCTTTCAGCTAGAAGAAGTGATTATCGACAAGGACACAATCGTGGAGATCTTCAAACTGTAAAAGTTGTCCACCATATCGCTCCACTAGGTATGGCTGACAATCATCACAGGTTTTGCAATCATTTCTATCCTCATCTTCCGATCCTTAATCCGACGATATCTATTGCCAAGCTGTACGACACCTCACCCGTTCTCTTTTGGACGATCGTTGCAGTCACAACGCAGAGGCCGGTTCTGCCGTCACATACGCAGATTTGCGAGTCACTCCGCGAGCCTTTCATCAAATTTTTCAGATCGGAGATACTCGATGCCCCCATTCCGCTCCAGACGATCCAAGCAACAAACTACCTAACCATGTTCCCGTTCCCGATCAGGACCCAAACTCAAGACTCTAGCTGGCTATATTCTGGCGTAGCTGTGAATGCTGCTATGTACATGGGTCTGCATCGTGCAAAGCAGGCACCTTCGTTACAAAGCATTGGGGTATACGCTGGTTCGCCTCGTGCAAGAGCCCATACTTGGCTAGGGTGCTTCCTCACGAGTACAGCGTAAGCGTCTTCCTGGAATGCCCACTCACCTTATTGACTCTTCATATAGCCTTGCGAAGCACGTGGGCGTTTCAACGCCTATCAAAGGAATTGCCGATCTGACCACTATTGAACACTTCGTTCGCACCTATCCTTTGCCACTCGAGTTCGCCTATCAGATCATGGTTCATCATACCTTGGCCAAGTTCTTCAATACGATCGTGGAGAACTCCCAGGAGAACATGAGCCACTCCTTGATTCGGATAATTGATTCCGAATTGGATGGCCTGAAGACAAGATATCCCACTCCATGGACATCGAGGACGGAGATGACTTACCTGACGGCAAAGATGCTCTTGTACACGACAGTCATCATCCGCTTGCAATCGGACCGCACTTCGCGTGAGATCCTCATGCGCAACGGTTTGTCTGTTGCGGTACGGATAGCTTACCTGACTGACCAAGGCTTGGCCTACCACTCTTCCGAATTCCCAGATCTCGAAAGGGAGTATCTCAGGAACACTGTCCCCAAGAACTACTATCGCGCCCTGGTTCTTTCGACAGCGTTCCTCATACGCTTCTTCGTGCTCAATACCCAGGCAACTCCAGAGGAACAGGAACTAGCTCGTAACCACGTGGCCATCGCCCAGCGGTATCTGAAGGGCACATGTAAAGATCCGCTGGATGAGCGTGTGCGTGGCGCAATATTGTTCGACGTTCTTTGTCGCCAGAAACCAATCGACCTGGAGACGTCGAAGCTCAAGGTTGACGATCGCATGGCTGCCTCGCTGGTCTACGATGCAGTATCTACTGGGCATTTGCTCCGAAATAGGCCGGTGGAGGTAGAAGAATCGTCGCCGAAGGCTTCACCCAGGTCGTCTCCGAAACCAAAAGACGAACCTCCGGAACAGCAGCACGAGGCGGACCTCCCCATCGACGCTGGTCAACCTGATCCATCGCTGGATATGAATGGTTTTGGGCCAATGGACTTCTCGCTTCCTGAAGATCTGTGGGGAGACTCGGTATGGGGCATGTTTGATCTTATCCCCACTGCAGCATATCCGACCTACTCGCAGCCGGGGGCTGAGACGGGTCCCATGGGTGATCAGTTCCAATGGAATTGAAATTCGTTGTATCGCAAAGACACTATGAAGGCCTGAGGACGATTCAAACCGTGTTTCCTGGAGGGCTTCGCGATAGCGACAAGTTTAATTTGCTTGGTGTCTTTCAAGTATGCAATGTTCGTTGCGGGATCGTATGCGCGGTCAGCAATCAAGACGTTGAAATCTAGAGTGGCGAGCACAGCTTCGAGAATAGGCTCGGGCCCGATTTGCGCAACGATACGTGTCGCGGCATCGATGGTTGGTTCCGTTAGAGCTGGCACGGGTTTCCCGCAGCCGGTGTCTTTGGCGGCTTTCAAGCGGTCTGATATCAGGGTCTTGGATGCACCGGCGAAACATTGATATCGCTTTGAGGCGATATTGTCTGTTCTAGGATGTTAGTCGTTGAGCGGTGCACAAGAGAGGATGACCTACACATTCTAGTCTTAGCAATCTCCTTCACCGCATCCGTCAACGCGTTGACATGCTCATACTCCTGTCAAGACTAGCGCTCGAGAAGATCACCGGAACACGAAACTGCCATGCCAGCTTGATCAGCCTGTTCGAGTCTCGCTTATAGCTGTCTCTCGGCGCAGACATGCACGCCGACGCCGGCTTTTCTGACCTGCTGTCTGTGGATCCATAGTCGAGGATGATGGCTGTGGGTGCGCCGTTGCGGAACTTTTGTACGAGTGAGGCAGCGACTTGGTCGAAGTGTAGACCGTAGCCAAGCATGCCGACTGAGGTTACGATGTTGCATGTTGGCATTAGGGAAATATCAGACTCAACCTCGACAGTTGTGATTTTATGAACGACGTACGCCTCACTTGAGACAGAGAAGTCCTCGATGGTACCAGATCCAAGGAGAGGAGCCATAATTTGTGGGACGATAGAAATAGTATATCGAGCTGCTGTGCGTAAACAAGCACGCGATGTAGAGCAAGATAAGCAGTGTGTCAACCTCTCCAAGTTACGTCCATATATTAGCGTATGTCTGCCACTTCATTTAACTCACCTCTTACGAGAACCCGTCTCATCCGAATAATCACTCACTTCCCCGCAAACCTTTCTTTGCTTTTGGCGACCTTTTTATCGAGAAGACAGTGTCACTGGTGTGCGTGTTGATAGGCGAGGTTCGCAGGCTCAAGCGAGACTCGCTCGAATGAAGCGGCGACTTGGTTATAGAGAAAGCCGAGAATGCCGATGGGATAGGATTAGAAAAGGAGAGTAGTCGCAAATAGAGGTGTGAGTGTGATTGGACAGGCCGTGTAAGTCTAGCCAGACTGCGAAGGATATGAAAGATTGAGGTATCGCATGTTCTTGAAGAGTATGAACAAAGGTAACGTGATCCATTGGATCATTGCATGTGAAGATCGCAGCATCTCAATGCCGTAGAACAAAAGTAGGCTACAATAGAAACATACAGAGAATCGAATCAAGCCAGTTTTCTCGAACAAGACAATCATCAAGACATACAACAAGACAAACTACCCTCACACAATCAAGAATCGAAACCGAGCACCACATCTCCTTCACAACCGCTGGCTGAAACTTCATCTAGAAGTTCGCACTCGCAGTCTTCGTGCTGCCTGCTGTAATGCTCACACCCTTAACAATCACGCTCTTCCCATCGACACTGGTGACCTTGACATCGACACTATCCGCGCCGAAACCAGCCGAATTCTCAAAGAAGTTGTATGGCTGACGTGTCGTCGCTTGCCACGTGCTTCCACCATCGGTGCTAACCTCGAGCTTCGACACGCCGACATTGGCATTCATGACCTGCATGCTGAACCAGTACTTGCTCGTGCCCTCCTTGTTCTTCAGGACAATCGGGCTGGTGATACCACAGGGTACAAAGTCCCAGGACACGTTAATGACGCCCTTGCTGGGGTCGGCGAGCTTAGCGAAGGCGTTGGGGTACAGGTCGAGGTGGTTGGGGCCGCAGCCGGGGCATTGGTCGGTTACCATGGCGGTGATCTTGTTGCCGGAGGGTCCGGTGACGGACACGCATTGCCCGCAAGCCGCGGCATTGTCCCAGTTGGAGTCGGATAGAGCGGTGCCGAAGAGACCGGAGGGGAGTGTGTAGCCGGTGAAAGAGCACATGCCGCCGGCGGTGTTGCCGCCGTAGAAAGTAGCCTCGCCTGTCTTGGAGCCTGCAGCGGAAGAGGTGTCGGCTTCGGCCGCTGGTGATGCGGCGGCTGATGGAGTCTCAGATGATGGGATGGTTGCGGAGGCGTCAGGTGTGTCGGCTGAGTAGGCAGGGGTTGCGGCCTCCCCAGCAGGTGTTGGTGAGACAATTGAGAACTCAGGGAGCTTTGATGTTGGCAGGACGTATGTGCCAGATGAGTAGGTCGCGTTGGGGTAGGGTCCCCACTTCAGTGATGAAGAGACTGCGGATGGTGCTGGTGTTGGGCGGATGGTAACAGTGGTGAAGATTGTGGTCGTGCTTGTGCTGGTGACATCGATGGTCTTGACAGGCTCGCTGTCAGCTTCGACAGTGACGGTGACTCGCTCGACCTCAGTGCTCGTGACAGTCCGCCTAGAGCAGGTCGATGGTGCTGCGGGTGCCGAAGGCGCGGGCGTTGAGAACGCATCGGGTGTTGCTTCGACAGCGACAGGAGTGACGCTGACCGTGTCATACACGTACTTCGTCGTCGTGACACCTTTGCGTGAGCAAGCAGATTCGGCAGCTGCTAGGCTTGCCAGCGGCAAGAGAGCAAGAATGGCGGACTTCATGATGCTTGATATTTCTGCAGACGAGATGGAACGGCAAGACGGTTGGTAAAGACTGTGTGCTGTTGACGGCTAGCGTCAAATGTAGAGAGCGACGATTGAAATGAATGGATGCAGCACTACGGCTTGCGAAAGATGAATGTTGTCGTGTCGAGACTTGAAGCACGAAGAGACCAGAAAGCTCAAGAAACAAAACCTCACGAGGGTGCAATCCAGCCTACATAAAACCCCTCGCAGTCATTACACGACGCCACCAGCCTTTCCTCAATTAGATCACCCCAACATCACCGTGGAAATTTGCTGAGTGGAGAAATAAGCTCATATCGGTGGAGGCCTGCAGCGGGAGAGCAACCCTGAAACTTCACTACTGTGCCGCTGCAGCTGAGAGGTCGATCTACACATGCTGGTCCATGTTCGCAGGGTTTAGCGGTCTAGATTAATGTCGTGAACAAGTGCGAAAAGCTGGAAGAGATGACACTGACGATGCTCGGTGATGAAAGTGCAAGGGTTGAGGATGCGCTAGTTGGAGATCAAACAGTGGCGAAATGACAAGGCGGAAACACGATGAAATCCCCAACATCTCAGCAGGTCCCGAGTAAAAACCGTGAGATAGAAACAAATTCGTCGTATTGTCAGGAAGTATGTCTGATCAAGTGATGATAGATTTTATGTCCGCTGTTGATCGAGGTAGTCATTTATCGTAGCGGTAACAGCGTTAGCAGCGTTCAGATAAAGGACTTGTTTCGGGATTGCGATGCTGTAGCACCACCGGATATTTGCTTGTGTAAAAGGACCGTTTGCACGACCAACATTGCCATTGGCCACCGAAGTTCCATCAACCAGAATCCGTGTGTGTTTGTGCCGTTGGCGATTTCGGCAGCTGGAGTTGCACGCGCATGTTCTTGACAAATTATAGGATCGATTTACAGCGCATGCAGCAAAGATGGACCCATCTTACGCGCACGGCATGCACTACGTCGACGAGATTGAATGATGCTCCTCTCGGGGCTGCGTTTACAACTCTCCCCTCCGGACCTAACCACTCACTCTCTTTCAAGTCATTGTGAAGAGTTGATCGATGCCGGGGAAACAGCTGAAAGTACCCGCGAAATTGCAAGATATTCCCTTCTCAAACAGCTGCGGCCGTCGTTGGGAAGGCTGTGCGCAGATGAGGCCATGGCATCTGCTTCAAGTAGAGACATCGAGCATACCTTGCAGCCCTGGCCGCGAGCAGCATCGCAGGTCTTCCCAAGGATGCTGATGACATGCCATCTCGTTGCGTGGTCCAGGAATCAATCCATATCCGAGGCATGGTACGGAATGCCCAGTACAAAGGGTCAATAGGCGTTTTGCTCCTTGTATGATTGCGAAGCGCAGAACTTCATTCCACCACGATACAGAAATTGTTCATTCCCGGAGCGTCTCGGATCTTCTTCTTGCCCGACTTCGCCTCAGTCAGAAGTCCGGTCCATTCGAAGAGGTAGTAGCACAGTTTCGGTGTGTTCTTGGCGAATCGCTTCACAAAGCCCAGATTCGTCATGATTCCTAGCAATAGGCTCTCGTCGAGGTATCTTGAGTTCTCCACACACGGCAACGGCAGTACGAAGAATAGTAAAGATATGGGTGTCGTATGATGTTCATCACTTTCGGCACGGGCTCGAAAGAATTTCGTCAAGCGCTTCAGCATCTCGCCGCGGCCAACCGCATCCGGCACGTAGTTGAGGACGAGTGATAGAGAGATGATATCAAAATGCTCGTCAATCGTGGTTGGCAGCGGCCGTTTCATGAAATCTTGCTTCTCGATCCCTGCTTCCTGGCTATTCAGGTCGATCCTCGTCATCTGCAATATGCTAGGATAGTTCGATATCTCGTTGCTGGTTGAAAGTGCACCAATCTCCAGGCATCTGAGTGGTCCAAGTGCGCTACCTTTCTGACCTCGCGCTCGTGCGTTAAGGACTTGTGACTTTTGCAGCCACTCTACAAGGACTTTGCTGGAATCACCGCCTCGATCCCTCGCCTGACCTTGCTTGCTAGCAGCCTGATACAATTTGATACCACCATTCCTGTCGATAGCTAGGGCAAGCTCGGCTGCACGATTGGCATCACCTTGCTTCAAAGCGGCTGCATGTTCCTTTTGCAGTCTGTGATGGGTGCGAATAATGGTCCGGGAGCGCTCCGAAGTCATCCGTTCTTTGGGCCGACTGACCGGCGGTCGACCACTTGCGAGGCTCTTTTGGCGTTTCTTGATTGCCATTCTGTATTTGATGTTCGCATTGTTGGGTGTCGTGGTTGCGAGACGTGAGGGAGATACTAAGACTTGCATGACCAGACGACGCTAGCATTGATTGGCTCGCTAAGCGAACTGCCCACCACGGCTCCTTCTATCGCTAGAAAATCAAAAGTTGCTCTGCGACTTCGACACTAACGACAGGACACCACATCGCCAAAATGGGACCCAAGCCAGCCTCCAAGAGTACGTCTACGCTGTCGACCGTCGATTGAGGAACCGCATACGCATAACGAATTGCTGGCGCGCTCGACAGCGATGGTTGTGAGCTCGTGAAGCAGAAGCGCATGCGCCTTGATCGACTCTTCCATTTTGCGCTCATGGCTAACACTTCTGCAGCCTCCACCAAGAATGGCAAGCAGGCCAATGTCGCTTCCAAAGCGGCTCTCCGTGGCGTAAGCCTCCCTTGATCCTCTTGAGTCGTGTCAGAATTCATCTCTGACGGGCTGTTTTTCTCGTGTGATGGGCACAATTAACGAGATGACAGTCGTACGCGAACAAGAAGCGAGCCATCAGGAAGAGCACCAGCTTCCACCGGTAAGTTGCAAATTTGTATCAGAGATGTCTTCTGCTAACAATTCAAAGCCCCAAGACTCTCGAGCTCTCGCGTACTCCCAAGTACCCTCGCAAGTCGATCCCTCATGAGCCTCGCATGGATGCTGGCCGCATCCTCATCCACCCGCTCAACACCGAGTCCGCCATGAAGAAGGTACGATACAGTGCGGGGTTGAGCATAGTTGAAATCGGGACTAACGACCGGCAGATCGAGGAGAACAACACCCTCGTCTTCATCGTCGATGTCAAGGCCAACAAGCGCCAGATCGCCGCTGCCCTCAAGAAGCAATACGACGTTAGCTGTGTCAAGATCAACACCCTCATCCGACCCAATGGCACAAAGAAGGCTTTCGCCCGCCTGACCGCTGATGTCGATGCGCTCGACATTGCCGCCACCAAGCTCGCCATTGTTTAAGCAGTCGGCGTGTGTATAGACATGAGGATGATCGAGGCTGGTTATACCCGGCAACGGAAAAGCGATGTGTTATGCATCATGGCGGCGTTCATGGATATCAAGTCAAGGATGACTCGAATGAATCACATTTCCACATGATGCCACTGTTAGGCTCTTGGTCCTACATTTATTCTCTGCCTGCTATGTGATTCTCCTTTTGCCTGTGCCAAGCCCCTCGACAGAGGTTCGTGCAATGCGTTTTTGATGATGAGTGTGTCAGTGATGTGCGGTAAGGCACTGTCGATGCATGCCCTTTACGAACGCGCGCGAAATAGTCTGTGGTATATCCATTCTGTACAATGCTTATGATAGTGTACATCCATTTCTTATGCATCCGTATCGTACATCGCCATGCGATCATATCGGTCATATATCGAACCTGCACTGAAACAAAGCATTCCATGCATCGCCCTGGAGCGCTTCTCTGCTCACTGCCTTAACCTCTCCAACTCCCTCAACACCACCAGATTCGCATCCAAAAACCGATCAACGCACTGCTTCATGCACGGCTCCTCGTATTTGTCCAGCTTTCCGTTCTTGACATTGCCGGCTGGTATGCACTTTCGGAAGCAGGTATCGGTGAGGGAGTGTATTGCTGCAAGATTGTCAGCGTGTGATATTCAAGGTTAAGTGAGGGAGGAGGAGAAGAAGGAAAGGGAGAATGTACATGATTGGATGCGCGCTTTCTGGCCCTCATTCATGGCGAATTGTTGTAGTTCTTGCTTGTCGCGGTCGCTGAGTTTTGTGAGGTCAACATTGGCGAGGCCGCCACCGAGGGAGTCCATTGTTGCAAGATTTCTGGGTGTGGAGTATGATTCGGAGGATTGCAGATTACGCTGGGGTGGAGGAATAGAATTTGCGTGATTTCGCGAGGGCCAACGTTTCGTCTTCAAAATTTATTGACGTACTCGAGCTTTGATGTGAGCGTCGGAGGTTTGTGCTTGGAACGCCGATGGTGGTTAGTCAGCGTCAAGTAGTCCTCGAGTGAGACTTCCTCCTCTCCATCATCTTACACGTTACTCTCCGCACGCGATGTTGCTTGTTTCACTCATGTATGTCACATCAGAGGCCATCGCGGTCCCTTACTTGTATCGCATTCAATGAACATTTTCCCTTTCTCCGCTATAATACGTCGAGACATGACCGTGGGCTATATTCTGCACACTGCTTGAGCTTACTTCTCTGGCTCCTTGTCCAGTCTCTCGATATGGGCAGTATATCAGCGCGAAAGTGTAGAGCAAGAGGTCAGGATGAGGGCATGTCGCAGGTGCGATGAGTAGATCTCCTATCGAGCAAAAGGGCTTAATATATCGCGGAAAGCGCCGTTTGCGACTAAATCAGTCATCTCTAAGAAAGAGATGGAAAAGAAGCTTGCAGAATTAATGACATGCTCTTAAGCACAGTCGTCTATCTGGACACCGATATCGGTTTCCAGAATAGGGCAGGAGCGAGGTGTCCAAGGTGAATACAACTACAATGCCACAATTCAAGGGGCGGTTCCGGTACAACTATTTACAGCTTACTTAGAGGGATCTCTCTATTGTTACTAAGTGGTAAAGTCAGGCTTACGCCTTTCACTGCTGCACTGCATTAGCACTAGCTCTGTTGGCTAGCCCATAGCTCGCCCATTGTCTAGTATAACGAACTGTGGACTTGCACTCAGTCTCCGACCCAAATTGAAGTGCCGGACTGAGGCCAGGTCGGGGCACTTCATACTTCATGACGAAGCACCTGATCCCTTTGCTACTTTTCTTGACAGTTCTCGCTGCTGCAAGAGCACACAAAAGACCATCCTACTGGTTTGTCAATCGGCGATCTCGACCACAATCCCGCAGTCAACATCACCGCCACCATAAATGTCAACCTCTGTGACTTGAGGGAGCCAGCCATTGCCGCAGATGGAGATGACCAATAAACACTCTCCGTGCGAAGAGGTGACAAGCTTCTCCAAGGCATGAAGGCAAGCGACAAGGACGCCGCAGCGCTTTACAACATGGGCGACTCGGCAGAAAGTCCTTACGACGGCGACCTCAATTTGACACTCTAATCATGGGGCTACAACGACAACAGCCCCGTCCTCGCTAACCGCGTCGACAAAGAATGCAACATGGACAGTTCATCCGGCCACATACTCAAGCCAACATTCGACTCACTCGGCATGTCCACAAAACCCAAAAGCCAAGGCGGTCCAAATGAGTGTTTCCAAATCGAGCACTACGACAGTCCAGCCGTGATCCTCGATGACGACGGCACACGACCAGACAAGACCCACCAGTACTACAAAGCCCCATGTGGCGCCGAGTTCCGCATGACGGGCGCCGAACATACAGTCGGCGTGAACGTCGTGTCTGGCGTTGTGTTTGCCATGAGCATCAAGTCACCCGCCAAAGCAGCTAGAATCCTGTGGCGACGAGCCGCGAAAACAGAACAGTTACCGCATATACATTCCGTCTCGAACATTGCGTGGGCATACTGGAATAGGAATAATCCAGACGTCAAGAACATCAAGTACTTCTTCGTAACGATGATCATTAACACCGAGACGAACCGGCATGTGAAGCGCGCTCTGCAGTCCCTTCAGCCAGCTAAGGATGACTTTGAGATCTGGCCAGGCACTGAGTTTGATATGAATACCGATGTGGGCAAGGCGTTGTTGGGAAGTCTGGTGGGCAGATGGGCAGGATACTTCTTGGTGCAGCATAAACGACAGCTAGGCGGGAGTAAGTGGATTAGTAAGGTCAGGGTGTTCAGAGCGAGAAGGCTGGAAGTTTGCCATATTTGTTGTTCTATGTTACGGGCCCGGCGGAAGGAAGCGTGCCAGGTAGTGGGCAGGACAGGAGAAAGCTGGAAGGCAAGGCTGCCGTGGGTTTTGAGACAAGAATTGCGAGAAGGACGGAGAAAGGAAGAAGCTTGGTCGAGCAGCATGTCTTTTGCGCTGGACTTTGATTCCGAGGAGAGTCTCCAGGAAGGTGTAATGACGAGAAAAAGTTACCGACGTGTAGGCATATACATCAGCTCAACTGGCAGTTGCTCAAGCAGTGTTGAGAACCGTATGCATTGCACATGTATCTGTCCAAATAGGCAGTTTAACACGTCGCGTCGCTTATCATGTTTGTACGTGTACCTTTCCCATAGAAGCTTTCGAAACAGCAACACAATCAATATAACAGCAAGGCCCTTCTCGAGGATGTTCGGGTATGGTAATAATACTATTATGTTCATGACTGAAATCCGCCAAATGCTGCAAATGCGCCGAGTATGCTCTGTACTGGAAAAGTGCTCCGACATCCTTGCGAGAAAGCTTGCATGCAGACAGTCACAAAACAATGCTTCCACCAATGTTGACGCAACAAGATGAATCAAGCCCCGATGAGCTCCTTGGGGACGCAGGCGAACGCCGTACTAACAATTGCCATGATGGTGCTGACAACAATAAGAACCCAATTCATCGTCTTCTCTGCGCGTGAGATTTCCTTCCCGAAGAGCTTGAGGTGAAACGCCAACGGTAAGATGATGCAAATTGAAAAGCAGGCAACACTTCCTAGCAGAGTCATGATTCTATCAAAAGACGGAAAGAGTATGGCGATGACGACGAAGACGACGAGTGTGCCGACGCGAAGCGCGATCTTGAACAACCCGCGGTTGAACCCGGACATGCCGTTCATGCTCGAGGCAGTCGCGAGGGAGCGCGCGTCTAGGCCGAAGAGGACTTCGAACGTGGACACAATCGGGCGCGCATTGAGCGGGACTTTGGTGAGCGGGATGATAGCGATGCAAATGGCGATGAAGACTGAAATCCAGGGGGGATATCCCTTTGTAAGGAAGATATTGCTCGTGATCTCATCGCGCACGCCGTCGCCAAACATGAGGATGCCCGCGCAGGCCATGCCTGTGTCAATGATGTACGTGAAGATGTAGGTAATGTCGACGCCGCGGCGATATTTGTACGGGTGCCGCATGTCGCGGTAGATGTTGGGGAAGACGCTGTGGCCGCCCCAGGGAGACATGAGGAGGCCGATGGAGAGGGGAATGGTGAGCCAGTTGTCGGGGAAAAGGTGTTGGGTCATGGGTTCGCGGATGGAGCCGGGGGAGTGGGGTTTGATGAGGCCGTCGACCCAGATGGCGATTGTGACTGTGAGGAATTAGCGAAAGCTGTACGAATGGGCTTGGCTGTACTTACTGCCGAAGCAGGACATGACGCCCAAGATGGACGTGAATGAGAGGAAGCGTAGAGGGAGGAAGCTCAAGGGCGTCAGGATTATACCGCAGACAATCTTCCATGTCAGTGTGCCCCAACCGGGAATGAGGGCATCCATGCTGTCGGCGAACAAAACAATCAAAGCAACGCATGCTGCCAGAAGCTCTAGGGAGAATAGTATGCTGACAGCGATGCGAGCTTTGTTGCCAAAGGAGACGTAGGCGAGATCTGCGAAGGTGATGAGCGAGCTGTCGACGTCCAAACATTTCGCCAGCAGCTTTGCAGTATAGCCCGTCACGACAGCTGACCATGCCAGGAAGACCATGCCTATCAGCCATCCAGAGTACTTCAAGGCCAATGGTAATGTGAGTAAGCCCACGCCAACCAAGACATTGACCGAATTGAAGATGGTCTGCGGCAGAGTCGATTGGCCGACTACGACATTGATAATGTGCCCGTCTTCTTCGATCTGCTTCACGAGCAGTGGCTCCCGCTCTTGCTCTGGCTCAGTGACACCCTTCAACTGCTGGTCGGTGAAGAGTCGTCCAGCATGGCGCATGGACGCCTCGTTGACGCGAGCAGAAAGACTCCCGTACCCAGTGCCATAGCTTCCACCAAACGGCGAAGACAGTGACGGCTCGATGTTGAAGATGCTCTCCCCTCGTGCCCTGAGCCGTTGTTCCGCGCCAATCGGTAGCAGGTGCGTCTCTTCGGTCGCGCCGTGCTCTTCGTCGACCAGAGCATTCTCCGAGGGGCGTCGGTCTTCGTCGCGCAAGGCTCGGCGCAGAGCTGACCGTTGATCGGTACCAGGACTCGCTAGCCCAGTGCGGGGGAATTCGGTCGGGGTCTCGAGGTCGTCCTCGTAGTCGCTGCCGTCTGTTTCGACGCGAAAGCTGGGGCGGACGGGCGTGATCTCGAAGAAGCCTGCAGCACGCTGCCATGAGCGCGCAAAGTTGTTGATGCTGTTCACGCCGCCAGCATCGACCACTGCGCCAATGCGGTGCGATATTGAGGACCTGCAGTGCTGTTCTTAGTACATTCCTCGCATCGCCACGCATGAATGTTCGCGCCGTGCTGCTTACCGTCGCCTTCGCAACTCGCCAGGCATCCTCGACCACGTCCCCGATGGTGCATTACTTTCGCCGCTCGGTCTCCGCTCGAGCTGGTCCCATTGCACGCGACTGGCGGTTGAACCCACCGAGCCGCGATGCGCGCCGTCATAGCCGTCCAATGGGGTTTTCTGCTTGCCCTTGATGTCCATGGTGAGCAACTGTTAGTATTGCGCACTCACAATGCACAGAAAAGCAGGAGCATCAATGGCAGAGATAAGGAATACTAGGTGGAGCCGTTGGTCTAAAACTCAGATGTTGACCCATGCAGGGAACGGGGCTAGGTACTCGAATCGATGGAGGCTATCGTCGGGAGCGGGACGAGCGATGGGAGCGCTTGAGCCGCACGTTCCATGGCAGGCGGGCGTCTTTATCTTGTATCTCGAGACGGCCCGGATGGCATAATAAATGAAGCTGGTGGGCAGTTATCACGAGGGAGACATGCCCCGCAAAAGTCGTCATTGGTACCGCTTGATGCATGGAACAACCGGCGGGCTTCTGCAGCATCACACCGCCCGCCGCCCGCTGAATGGCTGTGCAAGCGAACGAGGGTCCTGCACCCGAGCGCGCGACGGCTGCCTTGTTAGAGCCTCGCACTGCGCAGACAAATAAATTCACATACACGTCAGAGGGCAGTATCGATACTCCTTCACTGCCTCCCGCCACACCGTGAACGTCGCGCGGAGCAAACAGCCGCATAGCACGTTGCACTCGCGCCTCCCGCCGCCAGTCGGCCCCCTCGTGAAAACTTGCCCCTCGCTGGTCCAGAAAAACCTTTAGCCCCGCCAACCTCACACCTACCACCTTCTACCACACGACCGCGGCCATGTCATCGAAGGAGCAGCAGCCCAACGACGCCGAGAAGAACATCGAGATCTGGAAGGTCAAGAAGCTGATCAAGCGTCTTGAAGCCGCTCGCGGAAATGGCACAAGCATGATTTCGCTGATCATTCGTGAGTGCTGCAGAGGGTTCACTGGGAAAGAGCGACCGACTAAACGTATACAGCGCCCAAGGATCAGGTCTCGCGCGCCGCGAAGATGTTGGCTGAAGAATTCGTGAGTTTCTTCCTGCTTGCATATTACACACAAACCAACGCAATGCACGGGATCACTGCTGACCATACCAGGGTACCGCCTCCAACATCAAGTCTCGCGTCAATCGTCTCTCTGTCCTGTCGGCCATTACCTCCACCCAGCAGCGCCTGAAGCTCTACTCCAAAGTCCCGCCGAATGGCCTTGTCATCTACTGCGGAGAAATCATCACCGCAGAAGGCAAGGAGCGCAAGATCAACATCGACTTCGAGCCCTTCAAGCCCATCAACACCTCGCTGTACCTTTGCGACAACAAATTCCACACTGAAGCGCTGAGCGAGCTATTGGAGTCGGACCAGAAGTTTGGTTTTATCATCATGGACGGAAACGGCGCGCTGTTCGGCACGCTCTCTGGCAATACCCGTGAAATCGTTCACAAGTTCTCCGTCGATCTGCCCAAGAAGCATGGCCGTGGTGGTCAGTCTGCCCTGCGTTTCGCCCGTCTGCGAGAAGAGAAGCGTCACAACTACGTCCGTAAGGTTGCCGAACTGGCTGTCCAGAACTTCATCACAGCCGACAAGGTCAACGTTGCAGGTATCATTCTGGCCGGTTCCGCTGACTTCAAGAATGACTTGAACCAGTCCGACATGTTCGACAATCGCCTGCAGTCGAAAGTCATCAAAGTCGTCGATGTGTCGTACGGAGGCGAGAACGGCTTCAACCAGGCCATTGAGCTGGCTGGAGAGACTCTCAGCAACGTCAAGTTTATACAGGAGAAGAAGCTCATCAACGAGTACTTTGACCACATCTCCAAGGACTCTGGTAAGGTGTGCTACGGTATCGACGACACTCTGAAGGCCCTCGAGGCAGGTGCTGCGGAAACTTTGATCGTCTACGAGAACTTGGAGATCACACGCTGGGTGTTGAAGAGCTCTGAGGGTAACGAGATTATCTTGCACACCAACAAGCAACAAGAGGCTGATCGAAGCCTCTTCATGGACAAGGAGACCGGCCAGGAAATGGATGTAGTCGACCAGGGTTCCATGTTGGAGTGGCTCGCCGAGAAGTACCGCGACTTTGGCGCAAACTTGGAGTTCGTTTCCGACCGCTCCTCTGAAGGCAACCAGTTCGTCAAGGGCTTTGGTGGTATCGGCGCCATCCTCCGCTATGCTCTGAACTTTGAGCAGCTTGCCGATTTCGATGATGACGAAGACGAGTTCTACGATGATTGACGGTTGTGCGCCCTCGCTGACCGCGAGGCATCGGCTCCACTCCACGCGTCGAGTGAGGAAACACCCGGTGCCCACGCGCAAGGTCAACACGACGCGCCCGGGATGAATGCCAGAGCTGTCGAAGCCACGACGCTTCGCCTCTCCAGGTTGTAAATGGACAATGAGAGTGCCTACGGAGGGTTCGTAATGTAAGCATAATAGGTTTGATGTTGCAAGACACGTCACTAACGACGTTTTAGGTTGATGAAATACCCATTCTTACCACGACCCACTCTCGCTTCAACGGAGAGGCAACAACTTTATCATCTAGAATGTCCTATGGACTAATGACTTGAAGATTGCAGTCCTGGTTAATGTGCATCAAGGTCCTGGTGACTTGAAGAATGGCTATTGTCAATCATCTATCTTACGATGTTCTCCACACAGCAAAAGGATGAAGAGGAGGCAGATTGTTAGTTCGTGTATGCGTCAGCTAGTCGCTCGCTCATGCTCAGCTGAATGAAAAATTTTGATATTGAACTTTACCTTGCATGAATCGTGATGAATTTACGATAGAACGTCCTGGCTTCTATGCGATTCGCTCCAGTCCCCAGCCTTGCAAGACATTTGCAGCCTTTTCGCACGATCCCAGCACTTGTTACCAGCAGGAACTGCAAGTTTCGAACAGCACGCCCTAATGATGTAGGATCCCGAACTGATGAACCGCCGATGCCGCTTGCTGTTCCCGAGCCCGAACATCACACAAGCGCAGATTTTTGTCTACCAACTGCAATCTTCGAACCACAAGCACACATCATGGAGGGAGATGCGAGGCGGAGAGTAGCTTTTCTCGGACCAGAAGCAAGTTACACTCACCAGGTAGGCAATTTTACCACGTACAAGCATTGATGTGTGGCGACTTCCTTTTTCGGCTGCCCAATGTGGAAGGACGATCAACAAACATTTTCATGTCTCTCTCATTCACAAATACCATCCTGCCATATCAGTCATACGGCTCGCAAACTTCACGTATTTATCTGTGTACACACGATCTCACACATGCTAGGCAGCCCTCGACGCCTTCAAAAACAAGGATGTCACTCTTTCGCCACAAATCACAATCGCCGACGTCTTTACAGCCGTTCAGAAAGGCACGGCGTATCGAGGCGTGGTTCCTTTTGAGAACAGCAGCAATGGATCAGTCGTGTTCACGCTTGACCTAATCGCCGATCTGCACGGCATGCATCCTGATATCCTGGTGTGCGGAGAGAGCTACGTCGACGTAAAGCATTGCCTGCTAGGCTACATTGTACCAAATGCGACGCCAGCCGATCAGCACAACCACAAAGACAAACCGCCAGTTGAGATTGACAAGAAGTTCACGAATCCACTTGCAGTCCCTATCTGTGATCTGTCCAGAATCAAGAAGCTCTACTCGCATCCCCAAGCTTGGGGTCAATGCAAGGCCTTCCTGTCCACATATCTCAAAGGCATCGAACGACAAGATGTCAGCTCCACATCTCGCGCTGCTGAACTCGTCGCACAGGACACCAGTGGCGAGTCCGCTGCACTCTCAAGTTTTGTAGCTGCTAGTTTGTTCAGACTGGACGTTTTAGCAGAGAGTATCAATGATCGTGTTGGGAACGCGACGCGTTTCCTTCTCATCCGGAGAAAAAACAGCGCTTCACCGTCATCAACACCTCTGCCAGATTCGACTTACACGACCGATGGCAACGGAAGTGATTGGAAGACACTCGTCACGTTCACAGTTGATCATGCAAATCCAGGCGCGCTTGCAAGTTGTCTCGCAGCATGTGGAAAGTATGGTCTCAACCTTACCTCGATCAACACCAGACCCAGTGGGATCGAGAACTGGCACTATATTTTCTTCGTTGAGTTCAAAGGTCGCAAGGAGGATGGTGATGAAATTGGTCCCGTGAATCAGGCGCTTAAGGACCTGGATAGTGTTTGCAGAGCATGGAGATGGCTAGGAAGTTGGGAGAACAGGTTGTGACGCTTTCGAATTGGTCAAAGTCATCAAAAGATTCAAAAAGTCATACATTAGAGACGAAGTTGTACGTAATCTTGCAGTGAATGAATGGCTGCTTCCAAAATGCTGCTTATGTAATGCAGATGGGTTCTTATCTCGTGAAGGCTCGGCCCGAAACTGTCTCCCACCTTTAGCCGTGATCACAGTCACTTCCAACTCTAAGCTGACTAGGAAGCTCTGGCAGTCAAGTCGCTGTCATGGGCCATCGCAGAAGCCGTCGTCAGCATGGAATCGTATAATCATCATGTCACCTAGGATGAAAATTGTGGAGCCACCATCAGCAAGAAGCGGAGGCGGCAAACCAACACCAAAGGAGCGAGGTACATCAAATCGTTTAGATTTCATCTTGTATAAACAACTCAGCTCACGCCTGTAGGATGCTTCCAGTGCTCGCGTCGTCGCATTATCTGCGATAAAGCTGAGCCTTCATGTGGCAAGTGCATCAAGAAAGGCATCGACTGCTCGGGAGTCAATCGCATACGCTTCACAGAAGGAGTCGCGCGGAGAGGAAAGCTGAAGGATTGCAAGATTCCAGATATCAGCAGTGATGGACCGGCGCATTTACCATCGACGACGTCGTTCCCTGCTATCAGGTGGAATGGCGAGCGGAAGAGGGAGATCAAGCAGAAGAAAAAGAGCGTGAGACGAGATGCAAAGCATACCAGAGCTCAAGAATTCGTACATCGGAGCGATGCGAGTAGTTTATCTTCTCCCACGCCGCCAACTACGGAACAACTCTATCATCCGACAGTTGCTACTGACTCACCATCGGAAGATACGTACAGCTCAAGCGTGAATCTAGGCCTTGAGGACGATGTGGAAGAGATTAATCGCGACGATGAGAGTGTGCTGCCATACTTCCCCAGACATCAAAGTCTACAACAATGGATACCGCCGCTCAGTGCCGAAGCTCGCATGTTATTCTCCTACTTTTCAGAAGCTATTGCTCCTGTTATGGTCGTACTCGACACCATATCGAACGGCTATCGCGAGCTCATTCTACCCATGGCATTGGAAGACGAAGTGCTTCGCCGCGCCGTGGGTGTCGTAGCAGCCCAGCACCTCAGTCGCGAGCGGCCAGAGATCAAGGATGCTGCCGAGGCTGGCCGCTCAGCCATTATTTCCCGACTGCGTAAAGACGCACTCTCGGTCCCTGAGGATCACGTGTTCAGCAAATTCACTTGGGCAACGCTGGTAGTCCTGCTCGTGGGTGAGACGGTCACTGGCAGCGAAGACTATAGCTTCCTTGTTCAGATGCTGTTGACTCTATCAGCGAACAGCAGAGCTGAAAATGATGACAAATCAGTAATAAGATTCCTCCAGACACAGACAAACATGTGAGCCTCAAGTTTCGACTGCTAATTCGGGTCGTTAATGAGACTCAGGTTCGAGCTTCTTGGTTTGCCATTACTTGGAGAGCAGACTGGTGTCTTCGCAATCAACAGGTCATTCCAGTCCTGGCAAGATTGGTTAACGTGCGAACAATTCCCGGCCGACTCAGAGAACCACCGCATAATCGACAAAATACGCCTTTGCTTCGCTGCTGCATGTACTATCTACATTCGACGCGCGACCACCGAAGACGTCGATTCTTTACCAGCAAAGCGGTCGCAGTACGATGCGCTGCAGACCTCAACGATTCAGGATCTCATCGGACGTCTTTCCAGTATCCCACCACATACACATGGCGCGCATGCCTTGGTCTGGCCATGTTTCATAGCTGGTGCTGAAGCATCTGATCTCGACCAAAGAGCTTTCTTCGTCAACTACATGGAAAACATATATACGCGCACCAAATTCCGCAATGTACCCATGGCTGTGCAGAGCTTGAAAACTCTTTGGGTATGTAAAGGAGATAAGAGGTGGACTCAATGTTTGACGGAGTTTCCGAGAGTTTTGGTTATGTGATCGAAGCTACGTCCTGCTCTACAACACGACCTGGAATTGAGTAAGCGTCCTTTACTCAACAACATCCAGTCTTGGCCCATGGTAATGCCTTCGAGCATAGAAGGACCAGTTCAGAGCGCCAAATATCGCCATGACGCCGATGACGGCTCTCGCGTAGTTCATATTGCTGCCTGTTACAAGCATTGCGACAGGGAAGCAATAGAAAACAAGCACAAAGACAGCGAAACCCACAGTCACAACATTTGCCGTCCACCCCACTACAGATGGCAGTTTGAAGTACCGAGTTGGTGGCAACCACAAGGACGACCGACCCCGGTACATCAGTAAGATTGCTGGAATAGCATATGTAACGTGCTGTAGGATCAGACCAGTGCCGATAAAGGCATTGAAAGCCGACGAGGAACCGAGATATATGCAGCTAATGATAAACATGATTGCAAAATTGAACATCAGGGCGGCTATGGGCACTTTCTGTGTAGGGCTGATCTTGTTGAGCCAACGGCTGCCGAACACCGCATTGTCGCGCGCGAACGACCATGTAAGGCGTGAAGCTGTTTGGTCTGGTGCATAAAGTCAGTGAACCTATCACAAGCCAATCGGACAAGGCTTTCACATACGGGTACCATTGAGTGCCAAGAGCGCCATCATCAAGAGGAAAACAAGGAAAACAGTCGCTGCTGCATCCGAACGCGTAGCCTGCCGCCAGATTTCGTAGATCGGAACGCCTGCGAATATCAGTCAGCCAGCTCTAAAATACCGCAACTACCTTCAGGGCATGCCAGTAGGAGTTGACACGACAGCCTCGAAATCATTGGTACAATATACCATGACGATGGCGAAGATGAACGATGTGACGAATCCAATACATATCGTACTCATTAGTGCGTGCGGCACAACCACAGCCGCATTCTTGCACTCCTCTGCGAGATGTATGGCGCCATCGATACCGGCATACATGTAGTTCGGATTTACGAGGCCTGTGAGGAAGGCGATGGCATCCACCCATCCGCTTTCGTTGAGGAACGTGGTCCACACCACCTCAGCAGGTTGAAAGTTTGGGCTCGTACGGGCAAGACTCGCAATGACCAGGGCAATGAAGCTGCTGATGGAGAAGACGACTTTTACAGAACAAGTCAGCCCGTTCATTACACATGACCATGAATTGCTCACGGCCTACGTCATGGATCCACATCGAACGCTTTAGGAGGTAGATGTCATACACCAAGATGAGGAGATTCGCTAGCTGGTACAGCAGGAAAACGTGCCACGTCTCCGGGACATAGCTTGGATTGTAAAATATGGCCATCCCGATAACTTGCTGAGGAACAATGATCGCTATCCCAGCGCAAATTGCGATCCAGGCGAACACATTTGTCGCCCCGCAGCAATAGCTCTACACTTGATTCAGCATGCTGTCTATCGATGCAGATCTCAGCACTCACCAATCCTCAACTCCAACCTTTGGGTGCAAGAATGCTTGTCCAATGGTACTGTCCGCCAGCTGTAGGATACACGCTCGCAAGCTCCGTCAACGTCAATGCAAATGCTCCCACAAGCACGAACATGATGATGGGTCCGTATATCAGTGTGACTGGACCGCCTTGAGCAATAGCAAGGGCGAACGTTGCTGCTATGCCGGCCCAGCTGTTGCACATTACCCAGCCTGCAGAAATGGTCTCGAGACCAGACATGTCCCGCGCATTTTCGGATTGGACTTTGAGGCCGACGAGATGGTGGGATAGATCTTGGACTTGGCCTTCGTGCGTCGTGGTGTCTGCGCAAGATTTGTCAATTGCAGTTTCTTAGTGGACAAACGAGAGGATGTGATGTACGACGCTCAAGGTCCGAAGAGGACTTTACATCCTTGGATTCGCTCATCGTGGTTGTTGATATACTTCTTGTTGGACAAACAATGCGCTTAAGCGTACTCAGTTCACAAAAGTCTCAGGCCTCGTGATCCTTTATGATCAGACCACACCACGCCGAACAACGGGTACAACACTCCAGTACGCGATAGCGATTCATTCTGATACGACTTTCTATCTATCTATCGCTACACACAACACCACAGCTCGTCCAACCCCGCGCCTCAACCATCGGATTGTCGTTGGACGACATGCCTCCTCTCCTAATCCGGATGGTAAAGTGAGAAAACGCCCTGGTCACAGCATCGACGCGGTCGGCGAGATTCGCGCTGCTTCAGCCCAGCACTCATACTCGAGTCAACGTTTCCTCAAGCCACGCAGGGTAGCGCACAACATTCCGCCACGCGCGAGGGTTCCGCGCCGTGGTGGGGACGGTTGAGGCACGGATCTGAGAATAGGAGAGCTTAAGCATTTTCTGAACTGCGTGGACAAGGTTTGACAATGCTCATCGTTATCGTGTAGCCAGTCAAAATGTATTCGCTGCTTTGGTCTGCATTGAGGTCGCAAAGCGAGCCGATCTCGGTTTCTCAATTCAACTTCCCGATGCGGTAAATCAAGTGCCCCGCTTTTGACATGGCGGTTGAACGTGTGGCTAGAGCAAGAGAGTTCTACTTTTGGACAACATGGTGAGAAGGCAGTGGAAGAGAGTGTTTTCGTTTTGATAGTTCTCTCTTTACTGTCTACTTATGGTAACATGATCATCACAAGTGCGCTTTCTCTCTTAAGTGGAGAACGATCAATGAAAACAGATCCTTCCGACGGTCTTCATGCTTATGCTTATGTGTGCTATTAAGATGTCTCGTTGCACGCTCTGAGATCCACTTCTCATTTCAGTCCCTTTCATATTTGTCCAGTCCTTATAGCGTGTTATCCTTCGTCAATATGACATCTCGCGACGGCTTCTGCTGGACCCCGTCCGATGGCCTCAAACCCGGCGTCATCTCTCCTTCTTCAAACATCTCCAGTTCACAAGTTGAGTACGATGTCGTGGTGATTGGTGCTGGGTACTGCGGTTTGACAGCTGCGCGCAATGCCTCACTCGAAGGCCTCAAAGTGCTACTGCTCGAAGGGCGCGATCGGATTGGGGACCGATCATGGTCGTCTAACATTGGTGGATATCCTTTCGAAATGGGTGGTACCTGGGTCCATTGGGGTCAATCGAATACATGGTGAGAGATCATGCGGTACAAGATGGAGACAGATGTCGAGATGAGTTTTGATTTCGAGAAGGGCGTTAAGCATTTCGAATTGAACACGCCAGAGGACAGCGTCACAATGAGCCACGAGGACGAAGTACGTCTCAAATAATCCACCCAGCCTTAAACACCATGCTGATCTGACTCCAACAAAGGACACCCTCCTCGCCTCCGCCATCAACAAATTCACGAATATCGACGGCGTCTACGGACGCAAAACAATCCCCCTCCCACACACCACCTTCCACAATCCGACCTCCATCCCCCTCGACTCCCAATCCGCACTCGACCGCATCACCGAAATCGCATTCACCTTATCCCCTCACGAACGCGCCATCCTCGAAGCCTCGATCCTACTGTGCAGTGGTGGAATGCTAGAAACGACGTCATTCCATGAATTCATGCACTGGTGAGCCATGTGCGGGTACACATACCAGGGCTGGATCGACATGCTGATAACCTGGAATTTCCGCCTGGGACAGAGTACCTTTGCACGCAAATTCTTCGACGAAGCACTACCTACCAAGCGTTTGTCCTACGCTTTCAACAACCCCGTGTCCAGCATCTCCAACACCCCATCCGGTGTGCAAGTCACTAGTCAAACAGGCCAAACCTTCACTGCACTGAGATGTATATGTACCATCCCCCTCAACGTGCTATCCACAATCTCCTTCTCGCCGCCATTATCAGCCGGGAAACAGAGCGCGATTAGCACCGAGCACGTCAACCAAACGGTCAAAATCCACGCTGAAATCAGCAATCCACATCTGCGCAGCTGGACGGGGATAACATACCCTTACAACGAGTTGCACTACGCGATAGGCGACGGCACGACGCCGGCTAGGAACACGCACATCGTTGCTTTTGGCGGGATGAATAAGCACATGCATCCCGAGCAAGATATCAACAAGACGCGTAATGCTGTTTCGGCCCTGTTCACGCCCAGGCACTACGCCAACGCCACGCCCGATATCAAGCGTCTCGTATTCCACAATTGGTCCAAGGACGAATTCGCAAAGGGCGCGTGGTTTTTTGCGCCGCCGGGCCTGTTGAGTGCACACCTTGATGACATGCGTGCTAGACACGGGAATGTGCTGTTTGTGAATTCAGACCGGGCGTTGGGATGGAGGAGTTTCAACGATGGGGCGATTGAGGAGGGGAGTAGAGTGGGGAGGGAGGTTAGGGGGGAGGTTGTGGGGTTAAGGGAGGGAAGGGCAAGTCTGTGATTGAAATTTAGCTTGCGAGAATTCCTTTGGGCTGTGTACAAGACATGTATGCACCTTGTGGATATCGTTTGAAATATGAAGGAAAGGAGAATACCTTCAAGCTCCGGATTAGTGCATATCGACTCCCTTGGAGCTTTCTTTCATGTCACATCAACCTCATCCATTCTGTTACATGTGGTCAAATTGCACAACAGGCGTCACCAACCTTTTCCCAAATCTGTGCCGTCCAGCTTCTCTGAAATTCTTGGTAGGCGTGACTACCCCACACATTTGATAAAAGGATACATAGCCATATGTGGATTTGTCATCCACTTCACGACTTTAAGAGTAACCGCATCTATGCTCCGGTATCACGCGTCGGACCCTCATACCGCCTAGAGGAAAGTCCACTAACCTCATTTCAACAGCAGAATCAAGGCGATGAAACGCATCCTCTCATCGGTTCGTTGCCTGCTAATCTCCCTCTCATACTCGGATGTCCAGTACGCCAATCCTGCTTCCAGCATCTGCATTCGCAGCCACATCGCCTCAGCGTCAGACTCGGTCTTGGACATGGCCTATTTCGTCCGGTCCGGGATGTCCTTCGGAGGCTTCCACTCCTTGACGAATGGCAGGAAGTCAGGCTGGCCTGGGATATATTTGCGCAGGACTTCGGGGACCACAAAGCCATCAGGTGTTTGGTAGTTCTCGAGGATGCAGCAGAGAGTTCGTTCAGTTGCGCAGACTGTTTGGCATTGTTAGCATGCGAAAGAGACATTGGAAATGACGGCAAGGGAGGCGTGACTTACGTGTACCGTTGAGCGCGTGAACGTACTCCTTCCTTGTGGAAGTCTGCTTCTTGACGCCAAACCGGATCTCGAGCTCGCGCGTCTGGTAGTCTGTGCAATTTGAAATGGAGACGAGCTCCTTGTACTCTCCGCCGCCAGTGACGGGGAACCATGCCTCGAGATCGCGCTTCATGGACGCAGCGTTGTCTGTGTCTTGTCAGTTCCTGCTATGTGGTTGCCGTGAACTTTGAACTCACTCAACGCGCCCGACACAATGTTTATGACCTGGTACGGCAGTCCCAAGCTCTGGTAGAACTCTTCAGACGTCGCTAGCATGTCCTCGAATGCCTCCCATGACTTCTCTGGATGTGTGATGAGGAATTGCTCGACTTTCTCGAACTGATGTATCCTGAAGATGCCCCATGCATCCTTGCCGTGCGATCCTGCCTCTTTCCTGAAGTTGGTGGAATATCCAGCGTACTTGATCGGCAGTTCCGCGGTGCCTAACCATTCCTCCGAGTGCAGTGCTGAGATGGGTTGTTCTGAGGTAGCGATCAGGTATTTGTCTGTCTCTGGCTTGTCCTTGCTCTCGGTGACCTTGTACAGCTCCTCGTCGAAGTCTGAAAGCTGTGCAGTCTTGGCCATCTGGTCGCGGAGCATGAAGAAAGGAGGCTGGTTAGGGGTGTAGCCCTTCTTGAAAAGGAATTCGAGGCCGTAGTTGACGAGGGCGAGGTTGAGGAAGAGACCGTAGCCTGTCAAGCAGTAGCCCCTGTGTCCAACAATCTTGGTGCCGCGCTCTGGGTCGTAGCCCGCTAATCTTGTGAGCACACCGTGGTGCGGGATGCCGTCTGCCTTGAACTCTGCTTTCCGGTCTTCAGGCGCCCATGTCTTTACGACCGCATTATCGTCTTCGGTGTTCGAGACGGGGACGTCCGTGTGCACGTAGTTGCCAATGGACTTGCACTTTGCGTTGAGCTTCGCCTGTTTCTCACTGGCCTCTTCTTCCTTCTTGGCCTTTTCCTCCTTGAGCTTCTTCATTTCCTCCAAGAGCTCGGTAGCATCCTCCTTGGCCTTCTTCTTCTGCCCCACCTGCTTTTGCAGCGTGTTGATATTTGAGCCGATTTGTGTTGCAGCATATTGTGTCTTGCGGTGGTCTTCGAAGTCGGCAATCACTTCGTCTACGATCTCGACAGGTGCGTTTCGTTTCCGCTGCGACTCACGGATCTTCTCTGGGTCACCGCCTCGCTCCTTGATAAAGTCGTTACTGCCCCACTATGTTAGTTGGTGCTTGGTTTCATGATGGTGCAACGAGATTGAAAGAGCTCGGAATCCGACTTGAAGAGCATACATACACGTCGAGCATCTTGAACGGGTGTGAAGAGTGGTCAAACGAAAGAATTGGTCTTGAGCCAGGTGTCGCGGCTCATGCGACTCACAATTCGGTGGTGTCGCTTGAGTCAGGGACCAGCTGGTCCGTGTGCAATGGCGGGGCAAATGTGGCTGCTGTGGCTGTGCAAGTTTGGCAGGGATGAAAGTGCGAAGCACCCCTAGTCCACATAAATTTATGACTTCCATCTGTTTCAAGCTGCAAGGCGGTTCGAGTACGCAATTACTCGGACAGCGATTTGCGAGGGAAGCATGCCAATGAGAGCACTTCGTAGAGCCGACTGCCCGTCGTGCATGTCCTGCCCCTTCGTTGGGCATGCATCAAGGACGAGAAGAACGAAAACAATGTCGACCAGGTCAAAGCCGCGTCAACAGCGTCAAACTTCCCAAGCAAGCAAGAAGGCTGAATGCCCACGTGGGAGTGTCGAAGACTGCACGTTTCTCGTCAAAGCTTCGGAACTGCCTAATGAAGAGGTGGTCAGTGGGTGCGTCGAATGGTGTGGAGCTCAGACCGGCCCAGTTGCTCGAAGCTGATGAGGAGCCGGAAGAAGAAGTCCATGATAACGTATATTTACCGTCTATTGAGATAAGTAAAGTCGAGGCCGTTATGCCCATCGTTGACGTTGAAAAACCCAGGACCGCCCATTACGCCGTCGCTCAAACGCCATTACGCCTCCGTGGAGCGTTGTGGAGCCAAATGCCATCTCGAATGCAGACCCTGACCCAGCTGATCGTCTATGCCGTCTACATCCAAACGTATAATCGTGAAACATCTCTCGCAGCTCAATGAGGCAAGCACTGGTCAGACAGACGTCTCTTCCAGCTCTTTTCCTCTTTCAACTTCTTCCGCTCAATCGCCTCGGCCCGCTTGTCGATGCTGACATCTTGCGGAGCACACATGTCAGTGAAAGGCTTCACATGACAGTGCACTTGCTTCCGCCAGCGGGCTCACTAGGATTTTGGCTCCTCTCCACCTCTCCGACCATGAGCTCAAACGCCTTCTGTACGTTCTCGTTGTAGCGCGCGCTGGCCTCGGTCCATGCGCACTTGAACTCTTCGGCGAGGGCTTTGCCGTCTTCGGGCGTGACTTGTCGTTGTTCGGGGCGCAGGTCGGACTTGTTGCCTACGATAACGAGAGGGACCCAGTCGACAGCCTGTACGTTGCAATGTTAGAGGCCTGCATATGCTTCTATGAGAGAACAGCAGACTCGGTATGAAAGATGGTGGCTGGATGTGCTTACAAGATGATTGAGGATCTTATCCCGGATGATGCGCGCCATCTCGAAGCTCTGCTTGCTGGCGACCGAGTAGACAATCATGTAGCCATGAATGCCAATGAAGTGCTTGGAGTTCAGGATACTGTACTCATCCTGTTAGGTAGCATCACTGTCAGTGGGGTCCTCAGAGCAAGCCTTAGCCTGTAGATGTGAACGCTTTGGGGACTCTGCAGCGCATATTGCTGGGGCTGCACAGTTTGGGTGGGGTGTGGAGATCGCGACGCGATGCGGGGAGAAAAGAAAACCGCAAAGTACCTGCCCAGCCGTATCAATAATCTCCGTTGCGAAGTCTTGATTCTTATAGCGAATCATCTTGCTGAATGTATTCTCGATAGTCGGATAATAGCTGTCAACGAAATGCCCATCGACGAATTGCACCGTCAGACTCGACTTGCCTATGTTTTGGTCAGTCAGGTACTTCTCACATGCTTGCAACACGCAAGCTTCGCCGTGCCGTACTCACCGACAGCTCTACTGCCAACAATGGCCATCTTTCTTTGCTTGGGCGCCGGCATCTTGCTGCTGGCCTTCTGGAGTGTTCTTGCGGAAGCTGTTCGGCTCGCCAGTGCTAAAGATTTGCGGTCTCAGTCCAATACTGAGACGCAGCTGCCTAGGATGCGCTTGTCTTTGCGGATTTCCCGGAAGAGCTAGCTTCGTAGAATGACGCCGTCTAGCCGCAGGTGTCACCGAGTAAGACGAACGGACTGATACGCGTCCGAGCTCTGTCAATAGCTTCGACTCGACCAAGTGCTGAAGTCTGGCGCAAGAGCAGGTAAAGCGACGAATCTTGCGAGAGAAAAGGTACAAAAAAAAAGTTCGAGCCGCGCACGCATACCGTCATTCCTATGCCAGGGTCGACTCCGGCTCTTAGAGTGCGTGACGTCCAGATGTGGACGTTTGGGCCACGCCCAAGGATCTGGCAGCATACATCAACTAGCAAAGTGACGAATCCTGGGCTTTCGATTTACGTGATGTCAATCAACCTAGGTCTAGCGTTCCACCAGCACATCAAAACGGTGGACAAAGACAGCCAGACAACAGGCCAGACTTTGGAACCGCGAGCAAACTAACCTTTGGCTTTCCGAAGCCCCAGTACCTACTTTACCCGAACTACGCCCACCGCCTGGCAAGGGTCGCACAATCACATGCAAATTGGATGTGCAACATACTGCAAGTTGCTGCACCTAAGGTCGATGGAAGAAATATGTAAATTGTTTGCGTCGGAACGTTTCAACGTTGCCGAAGGGACGTGTCGGCTGCGTCATAGCTACCATCATGTCGGGTCATGTGTAGCCTGATGAATGCGAGGATGCGCAGGCATGGCAATTAGCCGCCTAGACATCACCGATCAACTACAATTTCTGTCTGTATGATAACTTATAGCTGTCTGGCTTTCTCGACATTTAGTCCGGTACTTGTGCCAGCCTGAACATGATGACCTGCATGATGCCGCGTCCATAGACGTCCATCCACCTTTACCGCTCCGAAATACGAAGTAGAAATGCAACCTAATTGCTGCATGTACGTAGTCTGGGGTATCGTGTAACAGCCAAAATGCCCAACGCCAATGACATAAGGAATGCTGCCCGATGGTATGCAAGTCGGTAATCAAGAAATCCAAATGATGTACCTCCCTACTTGCAAGAGGTACCAAGTGCGACAACATCAGCCGCTCTGGAAACAGCCTGTTCAAGTACCCACCTTCTCGAGCTCCTCCGCTACGAGCAATATACGAGCGGTATAGTTTCTCCATGTCTCTTGACCCTCATTGCCCTCAAACTGTTTCGCCTTTCGATTAGCGTGCTCATGGACCTGCACGAACTCTTTGATCTTATCGACCAATATAGTGAGCTGCTGTTCAGGCATTCGTGCGCGAATTTTCGTCCTTATTGCAGAGTTGAGACACAAGTTGCCCAGGAGTACGCTCAGATAGCCAACGGCCACGCTGGCTTGCGTCTCCTCCATGGAAAGTGCCTAGTCAATGTTAGTCCTGATACTCGGTAATGGTACGGGTAATAATTGACCTGAGCAGTTCGGACTGATCCATCCACGAAAGTCGTGACGACAGTCTCTAACAGGCCTTTCTCGTCGTCTGCGTTCGTTCTTGCTCGGTCACTGTGCTCAGTGAGGTTGATCATGGCGCCCAAGCTCAGTATGAGTGTGTCCAGTATCTCGGTCCGTTGAACGTCCTCTAGACTGGTCTGCAGTAGCGTGAATCGATCTACGATCGAGCCCAAAAGGGAGTGCACGAAGGGAGCATCTGAAAACTGCAGACAGGCCTTGGGCCTATTGTTTGTAACGTTCATGCAAAGTTTGACTGCCAGTGTGTTCATGGTCGCGTCACGAACTTTGAAGATGGGCGTCATCAGATCGGCTAGTCGTCGAAGCGTGCTTGGTGGCCACGTTGTCTGCTTGGAGGCTGCAAGCGAGACCGATTCTAGAATCGAGAATGTCAGAGTGATAATGGCCTTCTCGTAGACGCTGTGTTCATCGACTTTGGAGCGTTGCGACGTTGGTAACGCGATTTCAACAAGCTTATGAACTAGATCCTGGGTGAGAAGGGGTTCATCATTCCCATATTGACGTAGCCCAACGAGCAGCATATCCAAAGCCTTCAGAGCAACCAGTCGAGGGGTGAGGGTGTCTGTAGTGAATGGAAACCAGATTGGACTTTCTAAAACTACCACGCGGCAGGCCTTGACGGAATCCTTCGCTATATTTGAGAGGTTTGTCTTTCGCAGGTTTGAAATTTTCGTAATATCATTATCATTGTCCAATAGACTCGTTATTGTGTCCATGGCATGAGAATGAAATATCTCACCCAGTATCGCGGACGTGGGGTTGGCTCGAAGCATGAAGGCTGTAGCCACAGCCACCGCAAAGTCGAAAATAATTTCACCATTCGAGCGAAGGTTCTTGAGGAACTGTTGGTCCAAGGAGGAGTCTAGCAGATCGTGGGCGAATGTCTGATCGGCCATTTTCGTGCAAAGCTCGAGCATGGTACTTCGGCGGATGCTGTTGCTTGACTGTATGCCAATATCGCCAATCAACATCTCGTTGTCCCATTGAAACGCGTTATTCTGACCTCGTCTCTTCAATTCATGAATTGGGCGTGCCTGGCTGTCCTCGTCATCTTCTGTCTGACTGTCCTTCATCTGCGAAAAAGTGATAGGATCGTCCAGGTCCATGGACATGAGTAAGGCATCTTCTGGGTTTGCCTCCTGGAGATAGGAACGTGACTTCGCGTATGTGAACTTCGTTCGCGCACCAAATGCAGAGGTCGCTTGCGATGTCTGAGAGTCTGCAGGTGTTTCACCATCGACCTCGACGTCAAAATCCATGGCGTCTTGAGCAAAATCAGGCAAACTTCGCGCCCCTGGACCTTTCGCCGAGGATGACTTCGCGGAGGTCTTGACAGCCGAGTGCTTCTTGAGCTCCTCTTCGCTGCCGCTACCACTCTCGCTTCCGCTAGTGTCGTCCTCAGAACTCTCCTCTTCTGGCTTTAGTTTGGCCAACAGCTTGACTTTCCGTGACTCTGCCCCGTAAGTCAAATCAGATCTCGATCTCGAAAGAGCCCCAAGGAGTGACGATGGCTTGCGGTCAGTCAATTGTAGCCTCGATATGCTGGGCATAGGCGTGGCGGAGGAAGAAGACGAGCCAAGCAAGCTTCCAAATAAAGCTTTTTGGCGCGGAGTAACGGATCCGGAGCCAGGGTTCGTGGTGCGCCGGACTGGTGTGGCCAAAGAGTCTGGTATGTCATACATGGTATCATCTTCCAGTGCGGTGACTTCGGGTTGCTCGGCGATAGGTGACGGTTGTGGTGCTTGCCGTCGTGGTAGCATGCTGTGCAATGCCGCAGGTGAGGATTGGCCCTTCGCAATAGGCGCCTTTGTCACAACAGGGACAGTTCGGATGCGCGTCCGTTTTGGCTTATTGATTGGGATCAGATCGGGTTGAGCATTGGCAACTTTTGTTGTGGAGGTTAAGCGTGGTGTAGCGCAACGTGGAGAAACACTGTCCTCTTTCTTCTGATGCTTTCGACTGCGCTGAGGCAGTGAGGGACCCTTATCGTTCATATCTGCCATTTTCGGTGCCGTGAGTGATAAGGTAGACCGTTTGCGCTTGCGAACTTTCAACTGTCCAGAGTCTTCAGACTCTGTCAAGTCCCTTGCGATATGTGCTCGCGAGGGCCCGCCAACCTTTTCAGGCTCCTTGCGCACAGATATAGGACCTCGTCGAAGAGGCTTCGGGGTTGGTAGGTGTGCTTCGTCTCCAGATGATGGCATGCCAAAAACATCGGGTTCCTGCGACGGCTTAGTAGAGACTTCTACGCGTATAGCGCTAAGCGGCAGTCCACTCGCAGTCTTTTTGCTTTTCGACTTCGATGCTGTAGAAATAGCGAACGGCTTCGCTCGTGTGTTCTCCTTGCCCTTGCCCGTCGCTGACGTGGGTACTGCCGTCTGCCTATCTTGACGCTCTTGAGTATGCTCTTGTATAGACTGTGGCGTCTCTCGGCGTCTTGGCCGAAACGACAATGCATCATCTGTCGTCGATTCGGACGCCGATTTCCCGGTTAGCGGAGGCAACAGTATTTGCGATGTCTTTGCTGCCGTAGCTACGGAATGCGCTTTGTCGGATTTATGCAAAGCTTGATTGACTTTCATGGGTGGTAACGCCTGCCCTGGAGCTTCTTCATTTGGGGTATGGACGTTGTGATCTTCGTTCGGAACTCGGCGCTTGGTGAGGGTTCTTTTCGCAGGCTTTGACGAGGGCAGAGCGAACTCATCGTCTGACGGCACATCAAAAACGTCCGAGCTGGTTGTATCCTCTCGTACGTTGTTGAAGTCTCCATTTGCCCCAAACGCACTTCTCTTCTTTGATAAGCTATTCGAGCTGAGGTTATGTTTTCGCGGTCGCTCTGGAGAAGTCGCGTCGTTTTCGAGTGTCGGCAGCGGTATACGCGCAAGCTTCGACGACTTGCCATAGGTCACGACCTTCTTTCGGCCATCCGGCACAGTAAAGGCGGAGGACATGAAGGTCGCCATGTCGCTCGTGGACGTGTCGTGACCGTTGAAAAGCTTGCTTAGAGTCGCATCGTGTCCGTGGTAGAGCGGTGGCGAGGCGGTGATGTGAATGTCGTTTGACCGAAATTAGTTTGTTCACAATGAAAGTGAACACAAGGACGCGTGTTGTCGCAGTGAGCACGATTTGTTTTGGTACCACGGTGAAACGGGACTCGATGCGGGATGCCGCATAGCAAAGGGTTCAACGATGACGCCGGCTATGTGGCTTGTGAGCCAGGTCCGAAGCAGGGATCCCGCTAGTGCGCTAGCCCAGATGGGCTGGCGGTGAATTTAGGCGAACTCCTCCATTGCAGCTTCCTTCTCAGGGCACAGGTCACGAGCCTGACGGTCTAGTCCTTCGTAGCTCCACTACTCCTCTTTCTTCGTTATCAGGACGCTATATCTTTGTCCCACTTTCAGTAGGCAAAGTCTTGAAGCTCTCAGCCATCAATTAATACAATTACTAAATAAAGTACCCCTCAATCACTCATTGGCCGAGGCACTGGTTTATCAAAGTAAGTCTTGATCATTCCGTACCGTCGTCAGCAAGGTTGGGATAAGGCGTTGAGACGATAACTTGCCACTATTTTGTGAATACCAGGCGAACAAGCAGAAATTGACCTTTCGCAGAGTATCGACCAAAAACTGTACCTACACCCTTCACAAGATGTCCACTGAGTCTCAGCAAACTGCGCCTTCGCAGTGTGTGGGGCCAGAGTACCGCCCGTCTACTCAGAAGCCTACTGCTACCGTCTCAACACCTCTGAAACAAGAGAATGTTCACATCTTGCCCCAAACACCGCAGCTGATCGCGCTGCTAACGTAAGCTCCCTTACCAATATCTACAGTCACGACCAACATGTATTCCAGCATGATTCGCGACCACCAAACCGGTCGAGCAGACTTTATTTTCTACAGCAATCGAATCATTCGCCTGCTAGTCGAAGAGGGTCTCAATCATCTTCCCGTTGTCGAGCATGAGATCAAGACGCCCGTGGGTCGGAGCTATTCCGGCGTCAAATTCGAAGGCAAGATTTGTGGTGTCTCAATCATGCGTGCGGGAGAGAGTATGGAGCAGGGTCTCCGAGATTGCTGTAGGTCAGTGAGGATCGGCAAAATCCTGATCCAAAGAGATGAGGAGACTAGCAAGCCCAAGCTGTACTACGACAAGCTTCCAGAGGACATCGCGGATCGGTGGGTCCTGCTTCTGGATCCTATGCTTGCTACTGGTGGCTCAGCGCTCATGGCTATTGATGTGCTCAAGTCTCGGGGCGTGCCTGAGGAGCACATTCTCTTTCTCAACCTCATCGCTAGCCCTGAGGGCGCGCAGAATCTTGCGGACGCATTTCCGAAGGTCCGAGTCGTCACTGCATTTGTCGATCAAGGACTGGATGAGAAGAAGTAAGCCACATCCTCAGATTTAACAGCCGATACTGACAACCGATACAGCTACATTGTCCCAGGTCTTGGGGACTTCGGTGACCGCTTCTACACCATGTAGTTGGCCACTCAATGCTACGACATCGATGATGGCAAAACCACGCAGGCATAGTACAGCGTCAATCTTGGTTTTGAATTCTTCCGAGCTCAAATTAGCATGATGGGTCGGTTCCCTTCAAGCACGGTACATAAGAATAGCATATATGCACCAGCCTCGTTTGCTATCCATTCATCTGATCTGGAGCCTGTAGCAGCTTGATCCACCTAAGTGTGAGAAAATCAGAACGCCGAACTCCTCGATAGCTGATTCCCTGGTATCACGAACGCCTTTCTGACCGCTTAGTCATGGAGCCCTGACCATATCCATACATGTTCCCATCTCGCTGACCGTCCTCGACATGGACCGTCCTGCCGCGGAGCCCTACTCCGCATATTCGCCCTCAGCATCCAAATCATCCTGCTCGATGAAGCCATCGTCATCCTCAGTTCGTGTGCTCGGCATGCCGCCCATGCGGTTTGCAGACCGTCCTGTCGTAGCCTTGCCCGCCGCAGCCTCCTTCGCAACCGCGTCGCAAGCGTCGATCCAGTCAGCGTACACGTCGACGGGCGCAGAGAGGTAGTTGATGTTGGTCTGGAAGGTCTGACCGCAGACCTTGCATTGTAGATTGCCGACGCCGGATTTCTTCTCGATGGAGACGGAGACTGACTTCTCGTGGTTGCAGAACAGGCATTGGAAGACGGTTGGTAGCTTCTCCTTCTGTATGGTGAATTAGCGCACATTGCAGGTACAAATACGAATCGAGTGCTATACCTTCTTGGGACCCTGAGGCTTGCTAGAAGACTTGCGCTTGCCCTGCGAAGTTGTTAGTAACGCGCATGCGACCATAGACAGATCCGAACATACCATGTTATTGACGAAGGTTTAGTGGAGCAACAGTGAATAATATGCAGTTGTGAAAATTGAAACGAGCGATTGACGACTTTTGCTTAGCTGGCTCAAAGAGTTGACCTTTGTTGCGGCACCTTTGTTCGGTGACAAGGTTCCAAAGTTCAGTCGCGTAAGGAAACCATGGGTCGCGCAGTTCCGACGCCAAGCATCGAACGCTCCCTTGCAGCTGCCCCATGCGGCCAATCGCCGCACGATAAGCCCCGCTCCAATCACCTATCGCCGAGCCGCATCCTAGTCACCTGTCCACTGCCCTAAGAGCTCACCGTCTTCGTCCACGTTGCTCCTGTCTTCTTCTCTTCTCTCTTCTTCTCTCTTTCTTCTCGTCTCTTTGATTGTCTCGAAGGCACCAAGTTGGGTTAAATCATTGCAAGTCAAGTTTGCTATCACTAGATATCAAGCATATCTTCCCCCACCTTTCGGCTCGTATCCCATCGGAGTCCTCCGGTCCCTGTTGTACAGCTTGTGAGACACGCAGTACAACTTTGACACAAAATCTCCTCTCCTCTAATCTCAGCATCATTGTGTAGGGGCACGTTTCATTCATCATGTCTGTCGAAAGCAGCACCAGTGATGCGGTGCTCAAAGAGATCTTGGAAGGGTTGAAGTCACTCCGAACAGAAAATGCTCAGCTAGCAGCGTCCGTTGACAAGATCAACGGACGCGTGAACATGTTGGCTGGTATCAAGCAGCTCAAGGATGAGGCTGCATCTGAGGCTGCCAATGGCACTCTTAGCCAGGAAAAGGCGAAGGATGCGGAATCAAAGAAAACCGTAGAAGCTGTTAGTCAGCAGTATGAGCAACCACCTGCAAACGTTGATGCCACTCCTCGTCGAGCAAGCGTTTCCAAAACTTCAAAGATCATCTTGACTTCGTATCCTGGTCAAGCTGGCGTTGATCCTTTGCCCATGGAATGGGGTGCCAAGGATCCTGCAGTTCGTGGCCCTGTTGTTGTGTCTCGACATGCAAACACCATTAGGAGGCGTAACGGTATGTTTACTTTTCATACGTGCTTCATGTGTCTTTGCTGACAATATCTAGCCATTGGTGCTCATGGAGGCTCATATTCCATCTACAACGCCCTCGCCGTGGCAAGTAAGAACCTCGACATCACGCACAAGCCAGACTTCACGAACACCGAGCCCGCTGCGAAGATTGGTCCCTTCCCGCAATGGAGCGACAAGAAGAAGATTGTGGCAATGGATCCATACGGCCATCTTGCTCCGTGGTTGTACAAGGAGACCATGGACAAGGACGATGTCGAGATCCGGCCTACTATTGCCATCACGCGTGCTCACATGAAGGTTCCCGAGCTGGAGGACAGTGTCAAGAAAGGCCGTCTCACTGTCGACGGAAAGATCTGTGTGAACGATATGGGTGAGATAGCCGTCACCAAGGTTGCTGTTGAGCCCGTGTGGTATCTGCCTGGTGTCGCTGAGCGCTTCAATATTGGTAAGTACCCTGACACTTGTGTCCCAGCTTTGGTTAACATGATGTACAAGATGAGGGTACCCTTAGACGTACGCTGTTTGAGGAGACTGGCGGCTCGTATCCTGAGCTCATTACTCGTCACGACATCAAGCTTTTCCTGCCACCCATTGGTGGTCTTACAGTCTACATCTTCGGTGATCCAGCCAAAATGGCAGATCCCAGCGCCCGACTGGCACTCCGTGTCCACGATGAATGCAACGGCAGCGACGTCTTTGGCTCGGATATCTGCACCTGCCGTCCTTATTTGACCTTCGGTATCGAAGAAGCCGTGAAAGAAGCACAAAAAGGCGGAAGTGGTGTCGTGATCTACTTCCGCAAAGAAGGCCGCGCACTTGGTGAAGTTACCAAGTATCTCGTATACAACGCACGAAAGCGCGGAGAAGACAGGGCTAGCGAATACTTCAAGAGGACGGAGAACATCGCCGGTGTCAAGGACATGCGCTTCCAGGCGCTCATGCCTGACATCCTTCATTGGCTGGGTATCACGAAGATTGATCGCATGCTAAGTATGAGTAATATGAAGCACGACGCCATCGTCGACCAGGGCATTCCAATCCACGAGCGCGTCCCAATTCCTGACGACATGATTCCGGCAGACAGTCGCGTGGAAATTGACGCAAAGATCCAGGCTGGTTACTGTAAGTACTTCCCTGTCTCTGTTCACTACATCGTTCGACGGCTCGTCGGCTTCCTCTCAACCTTCTTCTCTTTTCAGTTCCAGGGCTTGTGCTGACTTCTGCAGTTACGACTGGTCATGTCATGTCGATGGATGAATTAGCGAACGTGAAGGGACGTGGTTGGGAGGACATCGATGTACGTGGGATGAGCATCTTTTTATTCGCCCGGGCGACGATTATTGACTCCAATCGCAGCACTGAGAAATTACACCATGCGTGTAAGCGACATGACAGCCTCGGGGGAAAGGTCATCTGAAGCCTTCTTGCATGCAGGTACAGTGCGATTGGCCTGCTCCATCAACATGCAGCTCGACGCGTACAACCACCACTTCGGCAAAGTCAAGTCCGGTCGAGGCCTAGAATGGCTGATCCCACGGTCCCAGATAAGGAAAATTGTAGAAATGGAATTAGAATGCACCAAAACGTCCGCACATGAGTGGAGGGAGCGGACCGCAGTAGGCCTGCTTGCTTTTCCCGCTGCTACCTCTCCCGAGTAGCGGCACTGTAAGCCACTTACGACGTGACATGTAGAACAACCCGCGTGGATTCTTGTGCTCGGCATGCCGTGCGTTGTGCTCACGCGATGCTCAGAAGTAGCAACAGGATGTGACTTGCAGCACGGAGTCTGCCAAACTGCCCCGCACCGGCAGCGCAACACTAGAAGTCTACAGTCTCCAGTCACACTCTTCAATGCAGAGGCTAGCCTTACGTTTGGCCTCGAGCTACGATGCACAACAGCAGCGTCAAGTATAGACGGTACAGATCAAGCATGTAAAGCAGGATTAACAACCAGCAACCCCAGTGTAACCTCCCGCCCTACCCGCCGCATGACCCCCCTCCATCATCGAAGGAGTCATAGGATGGGAAAACTCATCCCAACCAGCAAGTCCAGCATCGGCGCGGCCCGCGTTGGGCTCAACTTGCCATACTCCTCGCAACGTGCAAAGGTACCCACTTAGTTTACGCACACCGCATTCACAATCTCTATGTCTACAATCTAATCCGCACCGCAAAATGCATGCAAGTGGACCTCCAACTTCGTGACAACACACAAGATTCAGTGTACTAGTGGCAATTCTCACGAGTGCCGGCTCACGGCCGCAGCATGCAGATACTGGTGTTAACGTTAGGATGCATAAGCGAGAGCCAACAATGCTCGTCACGGCGGTGCGGTTGGGTGGGTGGCATTCGGGCAAGATCGGCGCGAGATCTGCCATGGAAGCGTGTCTGGATTTGCGGAGAATTTTGTTTCGGGGCTGGGGGTGGAATGAGAGGGTGTGTTGAAGAGGGGTAAGGTTGAGGTAAGGAAAATGGTTGTTGGGAAGAGGGCTTGCGTTGCATTGCAGGCCTGACACCGTCATTTGTGGTGATGCTGGGAGGGATTTGTTGAGTGCTGTCCGAGAGCAACCTCCATAGGTATGCGGGTGTTAATGTCGGCCTTTGTTGATGGGAATAATTATATTGTTGGGGGTGGTGGGCGGAATAAATTCAACGGCCGCGGCTACAACGGATAACATGGCATGTACCCGCTTCTCGGGTCCAGGGACTCGAAGCGCCTGAGCCTGTACTATACATGTGCATGTGCGGTGGCTAAACTCGCAGCATCTTAGATACAGGTTGGACTGGGCAGCATGGCATATAGTGGGGATCGGACGCATGCACCTATGTCTCGAAATGGACTAAGAAATGACCGTGACAAGCAGATTTGGTAAAAAAGAAGGGTAGAAAACTGAGGCTTGAGGGTTTGGGTATTGAGCATAGATGAACATGCGAGTGATGCTGTGGGCATTGTGTTCGGCATCGGTGCTGTTGGAACGACACGTCCATGTTCAAAGTGACAGTACGAATATAGCACAGAACATTCGAAGAAGTACCTTTCGGGTAACGACACGGCAAAGAATGTACCGAATGAAGACAAGTACCAGTTTAGCGGCGCACAACGCTCAGCCGAACAGCCACTTGACGTTGTGAGGCGGACCCGCTCCACTTCAATGGCACCAACAACAACTCCAACCTGAAGCAACAACAGCTGACCCGGAAGTGGAGCTGAAATGAGTTGCAGACGGTTCCAGATTCGAATCGAGAGTCCAAAAGGTTGCCTGGTTGAGCAACGTCTCATCCTGTTCGCCCGGTTGACATGAGCGGAGACTGTCTGGAAACATGTGAGGGGTAAGCGTGGATGGAACCAAGCACACCAGAGTCGGCCTTATCCGAGCGGTAACGTGGCGGTCGGTCTATCGCCGCAAAAGTCAATGCAAGCAGACTCCGACCGATGTCAGACTGGAACTATGTCATCGTACGAGAGAATTATTGAGACCGGCTTCGAAGGTTTGTGAGATTGCTGCTCTGTCATGAGTCGGCTTCGCTCGTGTTCTTATGCTCCAACCGGATCGCAGGCGGATGTGCGGTATTACCATGGATGACCTTGTATATTCGTGTTCTCGACTCTTCACACGAGTCGATAATCTGCAACTGCATGACACGCAGAAGTAATGGAGAGACTCAGCCCGGATGTCGTCACAATTAGCATAAGTGAAGAAATGAGGCGGTGGCCCTGATTGTGGCTGCCTCAAGTCGCACAAACCACCTCGTGGTCTGTATCGATAGCAATATCGGTATTATGATAAGAATCGTGAAACGGGCAGCCCTTTGAAATCCAGGTACACAGCAAGGAACGCCGGCGTGATTGCCAGGTACTGGAACGCCGCTTGTCTTGTCATCACCGCGCAGTATGACGGAGGAGAGCACGATCCTTGGTAAATCGGCTCGCATCTGCCGATTCGATGGCATTTAACGCGACGGCGCCGTTCTGGCAGCGCACCCGCACTTCCGGCGAAGCCTTGGACCAGACGCGCAATGCCAATCAGGAACGGCCGAGCCAACGTTGCAAAAATGCCAGCGTAAGCGCAACTGGATAACCTTTCCACGGAAGGCTAACAGCGTGCCACTGGTGACAAAGTCATTGCGTAGAAAAGCGGTGGCTGTCTTCCATCCAGTTTGCAGTGGCCAGCTCAGACGTGCAGCAGAAGCGGCAGTCTAGAGAGATATTGACATTGACATGAGGTAGTCTTGTGTGCGTTAAGGGCGAGTCAGGACGAGTTAACGGATGACAGCGCATCTTCCCTGCAACTTTCTAAATCTAAACGGTCCACGTTTTCTGGCGGCGCGCTTTTGTGCATGCATCCCAGTCCAGAAGTCCAAGGCGTGGAGTGGGGAGGTCCGGCTTGCTGATGCAGTTGGCGTGACCAGGGCCACCCTGGTACGTGCAGTGGCTGTCTTTACGCTGGTAGTATGGGGTGAATGGCGTCTGGGCATGGGTCTGGAGACCATTATTACTATCTAGCCCTCCGAGGCTCTCTTCGTCATTCTCAACTTCCGTACCTACATCGACAATCTACTTTCGGCACTTTCGACAATCCCTCAGATTCATCATGGCGAGCAATTCACGATACTACTACTCATTGCCAACCGAAGCGCCCCAGCGATCAAGATCAGGCAGTCGCCGTCCGCCTCTTACACCTTCGACCGTTTCCTCGCCATGCCTCACAACAAACGTGTCTCTACCTCGACGAGACTCGGCTGGTTCTTCGGGAAGTCCGACCAAAGCTCATGCTCTTCTCGCAAAGGTCGTCTCATCACCCACGACGCCACGAGGCGAGACCCCAACGAATCCAGTTCCGTCTGCAACAGACTCAAGGACCAACCAGTACCACTCAAGCCCTACATACTCTTCTGAAAGGCCTACTGTGTGGAGGAGTGAGAGCGATCGTTACGTCAGGCAGTACAGGCAGCAGGGTAAGCACGGCTCAGCATTATGACAAGGCTGAATATACCGATGCTGACTACGCCTAGACGGCTATGTTTCGTTCCCAGACTTTGAGAAGTTCTGCGAGAGCCAGAACTCATATGAGCAGCACCGTGAACACATTGCTGTCAAGACTTGAAAAGGAAGATTCGTCGAAGCATGGATGACCTGTACACCGTGGCAAAAGCCATCGACTAGACACCATCATCAGGGTGATGGGTATCACACTTCCTTTTCCGCAACGAAAGAAAACATGCCATTCCAAGAAGCAATGGCACGTCGCCACCTCAGCCAACACGACAGCTGGCCAGCGACATGCCACACGCAACCACGGACTGCGCCATTTCCAGGTCAAGAAGACCGTTGGGTCAATGCGTCGTCTCCAAAGCAAAAGTACGTCATGCTGGTTGTGCGGAGCGGGAGAAGCAAGTCAGCGTGGGGGGCGACAGTGCCCGCCCGCGTGACTGTAGCACAGCCACTCAGCCGCGGCTCGTGGCTACTTTGTCAGTATTAGGCAGCTGATGGCGGCAATATTGGTCGGCAAGGCGCGGGCGCATCGCGAGGTCGCATGCGTATCGTGTCCTCGCGTCAGACTTTGGTGGTAGTATGTCACTTGCAGGAGTAGAGTAGCGTGTTGGGGCTGTACTGAGTGAATACATACCATCATACGAGTGTTACATCTCATGTTCAATGTGTGTCATCTTGCCTTCAAGGAACATCTCGAGATGGTGATGTGAATACAGCCTGCGCGTGGTGTTATCAGCCGTTTGAAGTTGACGATTTAGCATCTGTGAAGTGTTCAAATTGTTGGAGTACAATAAGTATGTAGCTAGGAAGCACAGATTGCTGCACCAGAGTTGCAACTGAGCACGCAACACAGAGCATCTTACGAGGGTTTGCTCTGTTGTGTCTTTAGACTCCGCTTGTAATAATGGACGTGGAGAAGGCAAGCTAGGCGTGCACACTTGCCTCACAGTACAGAGAGCAGGATAGGATCTGGCTCGATTCGAGCGCGTGATATGAACATGGCCATTTCATGTAGCGTAAATATGAGGTCAAAAAAATTTGAGGCATTCGGATATCTGTCGATGGCGGCTTGACAGGTTGAAGATCGTTTCTAGGTCTCGACACGTGACGTGACTGTCCGCGCACAGACCATGCACCACAGACGCTAATCGAACCTAAGCGAGCTCGAAATTGTCAGTCGCACACCTCGACATCGAACATCGACGACAACACCACCCAGCCTCGACGTCCAACACTCAGAGTCGCAAACATGGCTGTCGGCAAGAACAAGCGTCTTTCAAAGGGAAAGAAGGGTCTCAAGAAGAAGACCGACACTTTCGCGAAGAAGGACTGGTACAACGTCAAGGCTCCAGGAACCTTCGCCGTCCGAGAGTAAGACTGCCACCGCGCCAATGCCAATGGCTGCAATACTGACTCTGTGTGCGTGCAGTGTCGGCAAGACCCTCGTCAACCGCACCACCGGTCTGAAGAACGCAAACGACGCCCTCAAGGGCCGGATATTCGAGGTCTCGCTCGCCGATCTCCAGAAGGACGAGGACCACGCTTTCCGCAAGGTCAAGCTCCGCGTCGACGAGGTCCAGGGCAAGAACTGCCTGACCAACTTCCACGGCCTCGACTTCACCTCGGACAAGCTCCGCTCCCTCGTCCGCAAGTGGCAAACCCTCATCGAGGCCAACGTCGTTGTCAAGACCACTGACGACTACCTCCTCCGCCTCTTCGCCATCGGCTTCACCAAGCGACGACCAAACCAGATCAAGAAGACCACATACGCTGCCTCATCGCAAATCAGGGCGATCCGCAAGAAGATGGTCGAGATCATGGCCCGCGACGCCAGCTCGTGCACCCTTGCCCAGCTCACCCAGAAGCTCATCCCCGAGGTTATTGGCCGCGAGATTGAGAAGGCTACCCAAGGCATCTACCCTCTCCAGAACGTATGTGCATCGATATCAGGATGAGGTGGGCCAACACCGGCTAACATAGCGCAGGTCCACGTCCGAAAGGTCAAGCTCCTCAAGGCACCCAAGTTCGACCTTGGTGCTCTCCTCGGTCTTCACGGCGAGTCAAGCCAGGATGACTCTGGCCAGAAGGTAAAACGTTCGTCCTTTACACACACATCAGAGACTAATGCTGTACAGGTTGAGCGTGAGTTCAAGGAGACCGTCCTCGAGAACGTATAAACGAATATGGTTGTCTAGGCATGGGGTTCTTGGGTCTTTTCAATCTTCTTCGGCATGATATGGGCATACCAAAAGGTGTTATGTTTACAATGAAAGGATGAACATACCCTTAATGCGCTCCCGCGGCAGTGACGGCGTGCAAGGGCATTTCGCTCACATTTGGTGTCGGCGCGGGAAAAGTACGATCATGAAATGACATTAACAAGACACAACCCTCGTCCATGCTGTCATGTGCTCTTCTGATGGTTGCAACCTCTCTAAGGTCGACACAACCTCCAGTCTCGCCCACCGTGGACTGCGTCTTTCTGGACAGTGTGGAGGCACTTCCACCTGACGACTATGAATTGCAGACTGATTAGCTTGCGTCTTGCTTGAGCTCTTGCCCGCGCGTCTTATAAAAGAATATCGAGAATTGCGCTCGCATGTACTAGTCGATCAACACGCACATGTTCAGGAACGAGTAGCCGATGGCCTCTAGTTTCCAATGCCTATATACACATCGTTTTCCGGAATACTGGTGTGCCCTTAAGGCTACTCGATCTTCCCTGCCAAACTCGCGTGAATCTCCGGACCTGCTATTCCACCAAGCACGCACCTCACGACTCATGCCTCAATCATCCATCCCTCATCACCACATCACAGCATACCTTGATCCCCGTACCCCTAGAACAATTCACAATCTCATGTAATGCACCATGCACATGTACCTTCATGAATCGCTCCTCGCGTGGCATCCGGAAGCCCGCCGGATAGCATGTTCACCGCCATTTTGACGAAGGGTAGACGTCAGTGTGGGTTGTGGGATATCAAGGTTTCGGAACAAGGTTCGATAGAGATGATTTTGACAAATACCAAAATGATTGTTCTGTGGGCATCGGTCCTATGTGGTTTGGAAGATCGAGATTTAGATTTGCGGGCCGATTACATGTGCTGTGCTGGACACTCCCGTCTCCGCGATGCCGATGCCGAGAGATACATGTCCTTGACAATGCGAATAAGCACATTTCGCCAATAGCCTCCACATAATTCCATACAGTCTCTCTCCTCAATTCACATCAGCCTTACTCGGCAATCCTTCCCGCCTCCGAATCCTCACCCTAACATCTCCCCTCGGCACCTTAACAAAGCTTCCCTCTACTGCAGCCGGCAGCACCCATTTCCCCATCTTCTTGTCCTTGCCCTGTTCTTCCCTGACCTGGCTGCTCCGCGCGGCTTTCTGTTCCCCGCTGAGTGCCGCGGCGCCGATTTGCGCTTCCTGGCTAGCTTCCTGCATGTGCTCGAAGAAGCTCTTCTTGGGTGCGGGCGTGATGTCCCAGAGCTGAATTATGCCTGTGACGATGGAGACGATGAGGGCGGTTTTGAAGTGCGAGGTTTTGTCGCTGGGAGAGATTATGGAGGATGGGGCTTGGGTAGCGGTGAGGAAACGATCGGGTTTGTATGTGTCCGGATCATGGTAGATATTTGCGGAGGAGTTGATGAGGTGTTGTGAGAGACCAACGTCAATGTAGGAACCGGTGTCTAGCTCCCAAGTCTCTTCTTGGTTTGGCTGGGCACTTGCTTCTTGGAGTACGATGGGTTTCTTGACTTGGTACGTGGCGACAGGAGTGCTGTGTAAGCGGCGAGCTTCGTAAATGCAGGAGTGCAGATATGGCAAGGCATCTTTATTGGCTATTTTGCCTGGTCCATCGAACTTGATCTCTGGTGGCGCGGGAAATAACGGATGTATCGATGGCGGCTGATATGCTCGTGCCCAAGTTTTGCTTTCTTGCTTGATTTTTTCGATCAGAGTCTTGTCCCTGCCTGCAGCATCCGAAGCAGAAGACGCTGAGAAAACGTGCAATACCGTCCAGAAGACAAGTGGAAAGACTTCCGCAACGATTTCGTGAATGATTTGAAACGTTATACCTGCCCTGGCAGGCAGTGGCAGATCGTGCTTCGTTAAAAGCTCGTTCAATCTCGTGATAGGGGTTGGCATATCTGCATCGGTCTCTTCCCCACTGACGCTCTCATCGTCATCCGGCACTCGCCTCACAGGTGGGTTGGTCAACTCTCGGAATAACTTCTCAAAATTCCTCAGCACCCTCACTTTTGCCAGCGCCGCTCCCGGCAGGCCTGGCATGGGCGACAATCGCGGTAGTCCCAGTGCAAGCGCCCAGTAGCGAGAATTAAATGTTGCCAAGTCGGTAGCCAGAAGCTGGTTCGATTCAATAAACTGAGTGCCCATGATTGGTGATAGAATCGCATTGCAGCAAAATTCGTTCACCAGGGCGAAGAAGTTGCACTCGGCTTCTGACGTTCCGTCTGTCAATTCAATGTCAGCGACACGCTCCCACTGCATCTGGTCGACGATTGAAGAATTGAATGTGATAAAGTCGGGCAAAGTCTCCGATAAAGAGTTAAGCGTCGCCGATATGAGCTTTTTCGTTGCATCTTCGTGGATTTCGGCTGTCAGCACCTCTTTCACGGCTAGCTCGACTTCGAAGTATTGCCTCTCCAACGCATTCGGAATCCCGAAAGCATTGTGGAGGACAGCCCATTTGCCACTTGTCGGTTCTTCTAGTGAAGCCCGGTTCCCATCGATTTGAGCGAGCAATGAATCACCCGCTAGGTTGTCAGTCAACAAGATGTTGTGTTTCGCTCCAAAGGCTTTGTATGCAATGATGCTGTCGATCGCGGAATCTCTTGGGCCTGGTCAGTATAGTTTGCACGGACTGATGACTGCAACTTACCGAATGTCTTTCAGCCATCTTTCCCCGCCAAAAATGATACTCGAGAAATGGCGGACGCCCGGAATCCAATATGGCAATGATTGTACCCTCCTCTTCCCTCCATCTTTACTCGCACCCACATCTGATCGAGCCGATAATAGCCTGGTCGGTAATAACAAAAAGACAGCCAACAGCGTAATCTGAGGTAGAAGATCGAATAGTGAGAAGTCGTCAGGTACATATGTGCTCACTTTCTGACCAAGTCCGAAGTAATATCCAGCAAGCGTAAGAAATGGACTGAGTAACAAGACATAGCACACGGGCAGGAACAGAACCTTTATAGCCCCATTCGAGGCGTGAACGCCCAGAAATAGAGTCCTGAGGGAAGCCATGATTCCTTTTGGAAGAAGCGAATAGAGTCCGGTTTTGCTCGCCGAAGCTGTTGTCCTGGAAGATAGGCTAGAGGGGTCTTGGGGACCCGACCACAGCGGCACAGGGTCGCGTCGGCGAGGCTTCAGCCTCAAGGAGCACGAATGATGTGCGGATCTTCAAGCCATAGGGCTGTAGTGTGACTTTGCGATTCGGGAAGAGCTTGGGATCGCCCGGGACGAATGATACGATGCGTTGGGTTGTGACGGGAAGTCTGTCAATGTCAGCGGTGGTAAGTTCTGGCAATGGGGAAGGGCGCTAAAGGCTTGTTTTGGACTAGCATCTCGCTTATCACTGTGCTTCGAGACAGGTGGTGCATTTTACAGGTTGGACCAACCCCTCGGTGTCTCGGTGAGCCGCCCGGTTCAAGCCCTTTCAACTTCGTTAAGGTAACCTCAGCCCTGTGAGTCGTATCCCAATCTAATCCCTGAGAGAAGGTCGAGCCGCAGAGTCGCATTTGCAACCGTGGGCATGGTAATTCCGCATGGATAGTCAGATACAGTCTGCTTACACTACCCTAGATTATCAAGTTCGCGGAACAAGTCACTGCATCTGCAGTAGAGAGTGTATATCGAGGTTTGGGGCGGCTAGTGCATGTTTATCGCCGACCCTAACGACTACTTGCGCTAGACTTTCTGCTCGCACATCCCCACCGTTCACCAATTACAAGGTTCTATCATCACGATATCGTTCAGTAATCCTGCACCTGTGCCTAGACGAATAGTACAACACGGAGTTTCAGTGCAAAGCTAATTGCATCGACACATTTTACATCAGCCCACCAGCGGAAGGACCCTAGACCTCGTCACTTTCAACACATTTCCAAGGATGGCTTCAACTCCATCGGCGGTGCCAAAGCACCTCAACTTCATTACAGGGAACAAGAATAAGCTCGCCGAGGTATGTCTTGCCCCAATTTCCAGGCATTTTCCACTTTCACGTCGGCGACATTGCAAGGCTGCAGCATTGTGCAGGATGTCCGGGTAGCATTATTACCTTATCTCGCTGCAAGTCATCATGCTCGCCGACGTTTAATATCCATGCCATTCTACACCAAGAATCGTTCAGTTGGTCATTTCTGGGGTCTTTCTGTATATTCAATACGTCGAAGGTACGCTTAGACGGCATCATTCGAGAGATACTGCGACCCAAGATTCTTTTCTCATTACGATGTTGATTCATTTTCTCTGCATGACTAAATCAACACACAGGTCCAAGCCATACTCGACGGCGTGATCGAGCTACGCAACCAAAACATCGACCTCGTCGAAATTCAAGGCACAGTGGAAGAAGTCACAACAGACAAGGCACGGAGAGCTGCTGAAGCCGTAGGTTCCCCGCCTCCAGTCCATAGTCGAGGAAGCCTTCTGACGTCCGCACAGATAAAAGGCCCCGTCCTAGTTGAAGACACATGTCTCTGCTTCAAAGCCATGAACGACCTGCCAGGCCCATACATGTAAGTCTCCTAACGGAATCTCTCTCAACCTCAATTCTCGACCTTCCCATATCTTTGCCCACAATACTAATCCCAATAGCAAATGGTTCATGCTCGCACTCGGCCCCCTCCAAATGCACAAGCTCCTTGAAGGCTTTGAGGACAAATCCGCGCAAGCAGTATGTACATTCGCATACTGCGAAGGCCCAGGGCATGAGCCTGTGCTATTCCAGGGACGCACGGACGGTAAGCTGGTGCCGAGTCGAGGACCTACGGTGTTTGGTAAGTACTTGTCTATTGTTTAGATTGTGATAGAAGATGGATGCTGATGAAATGTTTGCGAAGGCTGGGACTCATGTTTCGAGTATGAAAGCCAGACGTATGCGGAAATGGATAAGAGCGAGAAGAACAAAATCAGCCATCGCGGGAAAGCGCTGGATAAGCTGAAGGAGTGGTTGGCGCAGAAGGTCGAGGATTGAGACCAATTGTGACAAGGAAGCTTTTGTGGTATACCCCAGCGCCAGACGAAATATAGACACGAAATAGACTGGACTTGGACTTACATCATCAGCTAGTGCCCAATTCTCAAGTTTATCCTTCCACATCCACAGACTACGCTCACTTCCCTTCCCCCTCCCGGTCAGCACCACCATTATCCCTCCTCCACCCCTCAACCCACATCTCTACCCTTTCTAAATTCCCCTCCACATCCTCGTTACTCTCACTCCTCAACTCCACCACAATCTCCTCCTTATACGCCTCTCTCGCCTCATCCAGCAGCACCTGCATGATCTCGCTGTCCATATTCTCTTCCAGTTTCTTGCCCTTGTACCCGCGGGCAGTCAGGCGATCGTATAATATTGTGGAATCGCACCGCAGAACGATGACAAGATCGATCCAGCGCTCGGGGAAGAGGTCGCACGCGTGCCAGTCGAGGATGTAACCACCTTGGGAGTGGAGGGGGAGGGATTCGAGGTAATCTAGTAGCTGTTGGATAGTCCCGTCAGTCCAAATTCCATTTAACAGACAATTGGCAGCTACGTCAAATGTCCTGGCAAAGAGAAAGCTGCGCACCTTATCTTCATCAACGATCAAACTCCCCGTCTCCTCATCTTTGCCTTCTTGGAACCCTTCGTCTTTGACTATCTGGTTCACAGAAAGATGCGTGAAGCCTGTCGCACGCGCTAATTGCTCCGCATGTGTTGTCTTGCCTACACCAGGGGTGCCTGTGATTATGATATTCGGGTTCTTGCGCGCCATGTTTGGTCTCTCGCCGCCCCGTCGTCGGAAGGCACGTATTGCTTTTTGTCGTTCGGATGACTTGATCGAGAATGGTATGATAGGTGCTATACAGGCCGCAGGTGGAATCGACGTGTTTGAAGACGGCTTTAGAGCGAGAAAGGTGCGTATGCGTGCAATTGCGTTTCGCGATCAAATTGTTGTCGCATTCCAACAAATTTCCAGCCGCCGAGGTTTTCCCGGTTGGACCCCGCTACCCCGCGCTAGTCGTCGCTGTCAATTTGAACACAGATCTGCTTGCTGAAGGCTGATGACGCTTCGCCTCATGTGTGTCAAATCGGCCATACCTTGCCTTACGGGACATTAGACTACCATGGAGGTGATCGTTGGAATATATGTTAGTGACCAAATTATCGTGGAGAGTGGCTCGAAGACGTCCAATATGTAAGGGCCGGTCACAGACATGTCGGTAAGGTTTCGTCGTGCTTTGAAATGTCTTGAAAACTTTTGTTGTCATGGAACTACGTATCATTTCTCATCCTCCACAAAGAACCATCTTTACAATCGAGTCGCAAAACTCCACCCGAATGACGCCAAACATGCTAGTGATCGTGATGACTTTGAAAAAAGGAACCAGATGTGCTTAAGCAGGGGACCGTGGAGAGATTACACTGGAGCGATTCGCGATGAAAGCTACCGTGAAGCGTACGCACTACACCATCGCTGGCGACCATATCCAGCTCCCTCCTATGCAGTATTACGCGTATATGAGACATGGAACGAGGTGTCAGACGGGTATGGAGGACGTAAAGGCTAGGTCGTAGACTCAATAAGGCGGTATAGCCACCTAAATGCGTTCTGATGCCGGCATCTAGATCGAAAGAACAAGCCCAATATCCTTAATTAAGGAAACCGCATCCGTAGATCAGCCGTTTAGCTCTGCTTGCACTCAGCAGCCTCCTGCTTGGGTTTTGTGCCATCGTTCTAATTCCTTGTCAGCGTGCTTTCAGACGTTATTTTGATGTATAATCACGTACCTCGTCATCAGACTCCTCGTCCTCGTCACGGTCATCGCTGAGCTCATCTTCATCCTCGTCGTCCTCGTCTTCAAACTCGCCCTCGTCGAAGTCTTCGATGTTCTCGTATTGGAGAGCCTCGCCGGTGAACCAATCGATTGCGCGGGGAATGAGCTTCTCCTTGATGTCCTCGCCGAGCTGGTAGTCGAGCTCGAGACGCTCCTCGATGTCGGAGGTGGCGTCGTCCTCATCCTGTGGGGGCTTGGGCGGGTCGAAGAAGTTGAAGAATGACTCTGTAGGGACGGTCTTCTTAACGACGCGTGTCTGCTTGGTGTCTGCAAGAAATTAGTATGAAAGCCATAAGAACACCGAATGCTGTACTCACTCTTGTTCCTCTGCTTCTTGCTCTCAATGCGAACAGTCAGGTCCTTGCCAGCCTTCCAGTCAATCTTGTCGCCCTCAGCGTGGTCATAGATGAAGTCGCCACCGTAGCCGTTCTCTTCTTGGTAGAAGTAGGTCTTGGTGATGGTTTTGTTGGTGAAGAACTCGTTATCATCAAAAGCGAAGATAAGTCGGAATCCAGGGCGGTCAAGGTACTCCATGCGGATGTCGGTCAGGCTCTTCAGCGCAGCCTCGTCCCGGTCTGTGATCATCTCCGCAAGCGAAATCTGGTTCTTCATAGCACTCAGCCAGAACTCTGGAATACCCTTGACGTCCTTGCCCTCATCCTTGTTGAGCTCAGTCTCGGACTTGTCCTCGTCCTCGTCCTCCTCATCCTGCTGCTCGCCGACCTTGACCTGCTCATCTGAAGGCTCGGTTGAACCGTTGACGATCTTTGCGCGGGTCTCGTAGAGAGGTGTGAACTTGGCGAAGTACTTCTTCTCGAGCTGGAGAACCTCCTCTTGGAACTCTGCCTCGAGCTTCGAGTGCTCCTTCTGGACGCCCTTGAGGCCAGCAACGCGACGACGGACCGAGGCGGGGAGAGACTCAATGTAGCCACTTGACCGGCCAACTAGCGAGCCGAGCTTGTTCTGCATCATGGCGACGAGGGCAGGGTTGGCGGCGAAGAGACCGGCGGCAGTGCGCTCAAGATCCTCTACATGTTCGAATTAGCGGTCAGACCCTTCGCGACGGCGGGGTTGGAGGGGCAGGTCATAGGTATCGTGACATACCTTCCTTGATGGTGCCGACGCCGGGCTTTGTGGCGTGCGACGATATGGGAGCAGCATTTGCGGGTGTGTTCTGGGGGGTGCTGGTGACCGGGTGGTTAGCATCGGGGACGTCCATGGCGGTGGTGATTGAGATGTTGTGTGGAAGAGGCTCAAAAATTGTGTAGCGGGGCAAAAGGAACTTACGGAGCGGAGATGGAGTCCATCTTCTTATTGCGGATTGGCTCAGACATCTTGGCAGGAAATCGATGTCGATATGCAGGTGGCGGATTGTTGAGGTCAGTGGAGGTTGTTGGTGAGCGTTCTGCAGAAATGTTCGGCGGGTTGAGCGAGGGCCTGTTAGTCGCCTCTCTGTGTGACTAGTCAAGGCTAGCGGGACAGAGCGCAGCCGATTGTTTGGCTGGCTGTGAATGAAAACCGTCGGGGCCTGGAGACAAGGGAACGACTTGTTTGGAGCCTCGAGGGTTTTGAGCGTGTCGCGGGGCGAAAGCAGGATCTTGTGTGGTATTTGAATGCTTTACCGCTTGTTTCCTTAACGGGCGGCACGTGTGTCCAAACAAGCTGCACCACGACGTAGCGACTCAAGACGCCTGCTTCTGGCAGCGACACCTCGCAGCGTGCAGTAGGCCACCGCATCAGACTCTGCGCCATGGCCGTCTTTGGCCGCGTGGTACTTCGCGATACAACAAGAATGCACATGCCCTTGCTGCTATTGGCTACCCAGCGCCTTGTACCGGAAGAGTGGCCGACGACTCTTCTTCGCTATTGCACCTCTTCCAGCCCCTGGTCAACAGCAGCAGAACAGCGACGCGCACACGGCTCCTCTCGATCGCAAGCTGTGTCTCTGCCGGCGTGGGCGCCATGCACGTTAGCCACCCCTGCCTTCTAGAACAACCCTGGAAGGCGCGAAATCTCTTAGCAAAAATTCACCTACGCCATCGTGCTTACCCTGCCCCAGAATTAGCAAGCGCGACGCATCAGCAAACACATGTTGGGATGCTAGCCAATTGTGAACAGCTCCGATTGCGAGTACTTCTCTATTTGCACGTCTAAGGGGTATCAATAGTTCTGTATCCTCTTGAGTCGTCTTGTCGCCAACGCTGCCAGACATGCACAACACGCTCCAATGAAAAGACACACAGCAATCGCATTTGGCCCATCTGTCGAATGGTGCTCCTCCGGTGGTGCTTTTGAAAGCTCGGGGGACTTGCCCGGCTCCAGCAGCGAGAATACCACCCAAGATATCCCCGTGCCTACGAACTGGGGAAGGGTCGTGTAGAGATTCATGATGCCCAAGTACTTTCCAGAGCTCTCACCACCGGAGCTGGCTCCCTCTTTGCCGACATCTTCCAAACCGCCGTTGAGGTGTAAGGTGATAGGCGATTCGAGTTCGACGGAATTGCGGCCGACGTGGGAGTAGGCGTGGCCATTGCTGGAGAGGCGGTTGATCTCGACACCAAGGAAGGCGAACGGGGCCCAGCAGGCGACTGACCATGATCTGTTGGACTTTAGCATTTCATTCCTTTCTCCCGTGTCCGATGACGATCACTTACACGCCGCAGACAGCAATGATGAAGGTTGCAGCTCTCAAGCTACGCACAAAGGGCGCAAAGACCATGGAGCTGGCGAATAGACAATGTGAAATAGTCCATGCAGTAAGCAGTGATGGCTTGTATTTCTCAAGTTGAGTAACGATCCCGGCAATGCTCTGGGGTGGACGAGGAGTGAAGCTAGGGGCTTTGTCGTCTTCAGGTGATTTCACGAAGAAAGGCAGGAGCACAGACATCACAAATGTGATGATACTGAAGGCAATGAGAGCCATGGACCCGATACGCCCTACCCTGCCAGTAAGATCACCGGCAGCTTTGACATCTGCAGGCGCGTCATATCGGAGGTAGACTTCGCCAACCCAGGTAGTACTGTAGAATAGGAATGGAAACCAGCCTGGATCCTTGTCAGCACTTCCCTTGCCCAATCCGAACCAACTCAACATACCTATCCATGCCCAAAACTGAACATAGCAAATCGCTTGAATCCCCCTAGGCAGATTCATAGCAGTCTCCGCAATCGTCTGCAGCACTTCCAAGGGACTGATCTTCTCCTCATCCTCTCCGTCCACCACCCTGACCTTCTCTGTAACAGCCCAGCTCGTCACACCCACAGCCAAACAAAGCGTCAACGCCGCCACTGCCGTAAGCTGCTTGAACTGCGTATCACCCAGCATTGGCCCAAACACACTTCTCAGATCAATCGCACCTGCCCCATACCCAATTAACGAGCCCACCGCCACCATGCGACTTGCCCAACTACTTCCCTGCTGCTGTTTCGAAATCGGCAAAGTATCGACAATCAACCCCCTACAACTCCCCTGCACCGCATTGATCGCAAAATCAATGCCGTATATGCTCAGCACTGCGACTAAAATCGTCTTGCTCTTGGCCACCTGCTCGTCCGCAACAAAATACCGCACCACCTCTTTCGTCCACCCAAGTAATAAGAGGAACAAGGATACGAGAATTGTGCCACCAAACATGAACGGACGTCGCCGGCCCCAGCGCGAGGTCGAGCGGTCCGCGACGACACCGACGATGGGCTGCATTATGAGGCCTGAGAGTGGGCCTGCGACCCAGACGAGACTGATTTTGGATTTGGTGAGGCCGAGCTCGAGGAGGTAGGGCGTGCAGTAGGTCATTTCGACGTTCCATGTGAATCTGTAAAAGTTGTGAGTGCCATGCTCAGAGACGGTAGTGATGGTGTAGGTACTGGAGGCCGATAAGAGACGCCGTGAGCAGCGCCATTCGGATACTCTCAGACGAACCCTTGACACTGGGCGTGCCGCTCCATTGCGCAGCAGACGGCATGGTTGCCCTTTCCTTCCCAATCGCGCACCGAAGCGTGTCGCGGTGTCGCGGTGTCGCGTGTGCTGCTAATTCAATGCTCAAAGTTAAGGAAACGTGTCGGGTCGCATTGGGCGTGATTTCGGAATGCAGGGACAGATAGGAGCTAAGGGAGACGTGAGGATGAAGAAGGTCAAGGAGTAAATTGTTACATTAGGAAACGTATCTTCCTCGAGGGTCGTCGGCGCAAGGGGAACGTAAGCTCCAGCTCCGCCATGGCCCTTGGCTTGAGATGAGGGTCTAAACATAGGTAGCTAGCGGGCCGTTGCCGGGAACCGAGTGCTTGGGTCGGCAGAAATGGTGCCGATGAGACAGCTGCTCGTTCAGAGTCAGTAACACGATGATCTCATAGATGTTGGCTTTCAACTCTTCCTTTTGGCAGCTGTTCTGGGGTTGTCGTAACAGCTTCAAGATTGTCCCCGAAATATGGAAGCACGACGGAGTGCTCGTGAGCAAAATAACGCCACGCGTCATTACGAGTAGTCTCCACATTGTTGACCGTGTATCCGTCTGGGCACCGTCTACGCACGTCCATCTCATCCAATTGGTAACAAATTTGTATCTTCGATGACAGATCGCAAACCTAGCGCTAACGTGTTCTACAGTTGTCAAGAATTACCTCAGTGAGACTACCTTCGCAAAACCACAGCCCACCATCATCTACACGGCGAAGTACGCTTGCACACGCCGAACACCTTCGGCTTTGTACCTTGAGCGAATAGCGGACCAAGGTAAACCAGACGGTGTGCCACTGATGAGTCAAAGAGCTGGAGCCGAGTGCATAGCGTAAACCAAGATGGTGCAACAAAGCTGCAAACCAGAATTGCACAAGATTCATCAAGCTCAAGCTGATCTGAGAGTACATTATTCTCACCCTGCGCAAGCCGATTTACCACGTTCTTTGCAAAGCGGCAGCGCCTCACATTTCGATCCTTGACGCTGTGCATTCGTCCGAAACGATACAGATTCCGGTGGAGGATAGGACAGAACTAGCCTATTAGAGACAGGACTTAAGCGCTTGTGGTAATGTCTTAAAGCATACGTGCTATGTGCTTCGTGAATCTCACTTCCTCATCTCGACTACTTCACAAGGACGAGGTTTCAACATGTCCAAGCGAACATTTACCGAGGCTGACTGCGTTGAGAAACATGTCAAAGCTTGTACTTCAGATCACACCCCCCACAACACATTAACGAGGTGAATGGACGTGCACACACCGTTGGTGACAACCTGTACCGATTCCTTCGGGCCTATACAAATAGCCTAATGGGCCTGTCCCTACGCAAGGAGAATGATTTCGCAAGAAGCTATGGATAGATGTCGTGTGCATCTAACTGTATCAAACAATCCGATACAAACGAGAGAAATCATCAAGTTCGTCAAATGGGCGAGATTTACCGCAATGCATGTATTGTACTGGTCTGGCTCGGGAACCTCGACGACGACCTTAGGGACTTTTTCAAGGAATTACGCAACGTCGTTGAAGCCTCTTCTATGAACAAACAAGAACCAGAGGATCCGCCATCGCCGTTGTCTGACGGGAAAAACATGGTATTTCATGAGGGCATGAGACAATACATGGAGAAGCTTGGCCCAACCGGCAAACTACGTTTACAACGACATACGGCAGTTCTATACGCTGCACCATACTGGACTCGGGTATGGATAGCCCAAGGAATTCTAGTACCTCGTGCATTCGGCGCGTGCATATTTGATGGCGACCGATTTTGGGAGATGCCTCCGTTGCAACCGCTGTTGACGGAAATTACTAATGATTCTCAAGCCGATGACAGATTCAAAAGTCTCTGTCGAGAATACTTGTGGTGGAGAAACCCTGTTTTCATGCAAAGACGTGCCAACCAGGATAGCTCGTTGTCATCTTTACTGTCTCAATTCGATTCCAGTGGCTGTCAGGATCCACGAGACCGAATTTTCGCCCTCCTCTCGCTCGCAGAACCTCGTCCTCTAATTAAAGTGGATTACAAGAAAGACCGAGCCTGTCTGTTTCGCGAGATTCTGGGCCAGTCACTGCAAGGCAAAGCTATCGATGACGTCTTAGCTTTGGGCGCAAAATTGATTGACGCTCTCGAACTACGTAAACCTTGCAGGAAGAGCCTATCATCTTGACGGTAACTTTCCATAGGCCAGCTCAAGGCCCAGTGGCACCGCTCGTGTGGGCCAACTCGACTCTACGCTTCCCTGACCTGTTCGGCACAACGCAACGACCATATCGCGAACAACCTACGGTCTGCTTGTTTGTGGGAATCTTCGATGGCAGCGACACACATGTTTTCGAATATGCGGTAGGAGAAACCAGTTCTGCTGTATTCGTGAGGTACGCTCGCGCCTACGACCACATGCAGGGAACGCCTAAAGTAAGCGAGACGGCGAACACGTTCAAACACAAAGTAGTGCGTTTCCTTTGGCTTGATAGACCCAGTGAAGTCGTATACTATTTTCGAGGCGGCTTCAATAACTACAGCTCTCTTTGTGAGCCTTTCCTGGCAGAATGGAAACGTCCACTGATCGAGATACCGGGAAGAGAATCAAGCAACATCGAACCTCCTCAGATGTTACCAGCAAATCGACTCTGGAAGCTACAAGCTCCGTTTCTTACAATATTTCGGGAGATCAAAGCTGACATATTCTATTCACCTGAGGACTACATACATGACATCCTTGAATATATCAAACTCCATGGTGGATCTGAACCTCACCCAACGACATCTCGGCCATGTACGCATCGCTATGTTCTCGATGAAGAGCAAGAACAGGATAAGGAGCAAGTACAGGATGAGGAATAAGAACAGGATGAGGAGGAACACTCTAGCCACTCCCAATCACTCCAGTGTGAGTCCACGCTGAGCTATAGAGAGTGATGAGCAGTATGGGAGCTAGTGTTCCGGATATTCATCGCTTTGGGGTTCGTGTAGTCTCGAAGGCGTTTGGCTAGGAAGCTAAGCCTAAGCACAACTGCTTGGAAGGAAGGGTCATTTATGTACGTATCGGAAGTAGCAGGCGCTCCCTTCGCCTGAGGCGTTGTAGTGCCAGGTTGGCAACAAAGTGGAGCGTGATCAATGTCCTGAGGATTGGACCAATATATCGCGATGGGTCTGCGGAGGAAGCCACCAATTCAAAACTATACTTGGGTAAGGAGGGTCTTATGTGCTTGGGTCCAGCTTTTGTGTGTTAAAAGAGCAGCATTGCAGGACACAAACTACACGCCATGGAAGATATTGTATAAGCATAGAAGGCCAGGCAAAGTAAGCAGCTCCTTTTCTTGGCATGTCATACTGGAAAACCGACGCCCAGCCATGGGTATTCCAACGATGGATATTCTCGGTTCGACGGTTCGGTGGAGAATGTATATTCCTTCCACGTGCCTGTGCCTACCGCCGTTCATCCATGACGATGTTGATAAGTTTCTGACAAGGGTTTGATTGTGACCGCAATGTGGGTGTGCCGTATATGCCTTCTGCAGTCCTTGTCAATGTTTGTATCCACTATGCACATCAGAACTTTGATAGGTCGCAGAATGTGTCTGATCATATTTGATTGATCTTGGAAGGAGTCTTGATTGAGTTCGCCATTGTCATGGATTTTCCGAAAACAATGACACCGTGAACCAGCCTGAACATGCCATGAGAAAGAGTCCGAGCATGAATGTCTCCACTGTCATTCTCTCGTTCTTCGCCCGAGTTGCGCCGTGCCACCCTCACTCCATCGCTCATCTACCATTCGTTTTCATCCCCGGAGGTCGTGACGGAAATTTATATCGAAGAAGGGTAAAGCATGACGCGGACGGAGGCACCGAAAGACTTGGGAGGGAGGTTGGACCTGAACTTGGCGCGAACGACGCCGCTGTTGCCGTGTGGCCGGGTGACCTTGCCCCAGATGACGCGGATCTTGGAGCCCTGGATAGCCCTCTGCGCACGGTAGACGTCTGCAGATACGTTAATCTTCCGCCTCCAATTGTCGTTGTCGGATTCCCTCTGTACGTACATGCTACGCGCTTACCGCAGTACCATTGTGCCGCGGCGGTATCGTCAACGCCCTCGAGCTTCAACAGCGATGTGCCGGGGTTGGTATTGCGCTTTCTACGAATCGTGAGCGGTGATTCTACGTGCGATGCAGGACTCGTCATACCCTCGCTGGTAGCTGTGAGATGTTAGCGATGCAATCAATTGCGTGTCGGCTCGGAGCGCACTCACGAAATGTGCTTTCCCTTGACGTAGAGGCGGTGGGACTTCTCAGACATGGCGAGCGATTTCTGACCTCGGGACTGTGTGGGAGATGGGTATTGGGACCGTTGGTCGTGGTGTTGCTGCTGGTTAGTCTGGTCTTCGAAGGTCGAATGTGTGAGTTCCGAAATTGTTCGCTTAAGCCGTCACATGAGGCCTAGCGCGCCAGAAGGTCTTGGCATTTGCCTCGTCTCCACGAAGTAACTCGAGCACAGGGTTTGACAGTAAAATCATCTTTCGCTTTATGTTGCACAGCCGTGATTTCACAGCAAAAGACAAGCCTGAGCAATGTCAGTACATTTCCGATACTGTCCTCGAAGGACACGGACCGTGGCGTCAACATTCAGCTATATTATGCCCTTTTGTTCTGCTCATCATCATGCGCTCAAGACACAGCGACGCAATGATTGAAAAGTTACTCCTTCGACCTCGTTTGATGCGGCCCAATGATACAGCCGGCGATGCATCGAACTCGCTGTTGCAATGAGAGTGTTCGTTGTCCAGCACCCACGATAGCGTCAGTCGTTAGCCAGAAGCACAATAGCTTTTGCTTGTCTGCACTCTCCCTGGGCGCCATCAAAGCCACTGCTATGCACGAGAGACATCTCCTCTCCCCGGAATTGGAAAGTATCGTTCAGCTGCATATGTATAGAATGACGCCGCGCGCCTGTAATCATGGCAAAGTACACGATGCATGTCTTATCTGCACCACCACTCCCGGGATGGATCTACCATCTCCGGAAAAACTCACGGCGGTAAGCCTTCGCTAACCGACTCAATGCAGTCGCCATTAACTTGCTGTTGTACTTGGTCCAAGATGATCGAGTATCCTCACAGCCTTGGCCACAATACTCATGTCCTACAACTTCAGATGTCCACGGGATTGGATGTTTGTGGGAGTATTCAGAACACTTCTGGCCAAGCATCCGCGCCGATCCCTGTTGACGGACAGCCAGGTCTGCCCACGGCAAAAGTCCCACACCACGGTCGTGTCGAGCGCAACGGCCGGAACTTAATAAGCGAGCAGCCATGGTGGGCGGGCGACGATTAGAAGTCATCCCAAGACGTGCGTCGACGTCAGGCAGCTAGGGCCTCAACAATGTTTCGTTGACGCGACCGATGTTGGGGGAGCCGGAGGATTTGGCAGGATTCAAATAGTAGCAATTCGCCCTGAGACGTGCCGATGCTTGCGTCTATCTATTTCGCCATGAATAACTGTTTGCACTCACAACTCCCGGAGTCGGGGCACAGGGACAATTCTAGGGCGGGGCAGCCGGGCGGGTGCGTGGGATAAGCTTCTCGGGCGCTGTTACGGCGATGAAACGAGCGTGCAGGTCATGGGAACAGCAACTATAGCCTCGTACAGCTCCAGATAACTCCAGAAAGGGTCACGATGCGCCTGTGAAGCTGTTGCAGCTCAAGAGCGCGTCCATGGTGGGGTCGTCCGCGACTCTCGGCGTTAGTAAAGTAGCCTCCGGCGGGCATCGTGTGCTTTGACTGGTGCCGGAGATGTGCTTTGCAAGACGTATCGCCGCTTAGTGATGCTTGATGACCTGGTTGTTTACTGAGGGCTGTTTTTAAGAGCGTCGAGGCCGCGCTGCAGTCTGCCGCGAACTTTTCCCTCCAATTGTTGTTCACCGCTGCAGTTGCTCTCCAGCGGCGACGAACATACGTCAAGACCACCGCTAGACCTAGACGCAGGGCCACAGCAACCCCACCACCGAAGCTTTTCGTTCAAACAACACGGCCCCTCCGCTACTTTCGCCCTCCCTCTGACGTCTTTTGCATTTCACAAATCCCATCGTTTCCGATAAGCTCCAATTGACCTCAAAGTCTTGCAACCGGATTTCTGCGTAGCGATCGCGACCGGCTCCACATCCATTATCATGGCGGACACTGTTATCCAACCTCAACATGAGGAGGTCACTGCCGGGTAGGTAGCACTTTTTCGCTTCCGATTAGAGCTCCGCACCTTCTGGTCTTGTCTTTGAAGCTGTGTTCTCACTCCCTGGTTACTTGCATTCGGAGAAATCCGCGGTTGCTCCAGAGGGGCAGTCGAGGGAGTAGCGGGCGCAATGCCGTTGCAGCAGAGCAACAATGGCTGATACTCTTGTCATTACAGCAACAAGGAGCTCAAGGACAACACCATTATAGTGGTCCTTGGTGCATCTGGTGATTTGGCGAAGAAAAAGACTGTAAGCTCTAACGATTGGGACTATCGATGAAAGACTAACATAGAACCAGTTCCCGGCACTCTTCGGCCTTGTATGTCCTAATGCCACGTTGAGACGTCCTTCCATTGACATCCTGATAGCACCGCAACAACTTCCTCCCAAAGAACATTCGCATTGTCGGATATGCGCGGACGAAGATGGACCATGAGGAGTATCTCAAGCGCGTCAAGTCTTATATCAAGACACCCACAAAGGAGCTTGAGAAGCAACTGGAGGAATTTTGCGGCTACTGCACATACGTCTCTGGCCAGTACGACAAGGATGAGTCCTTCGTTGAGCTCGAGAAGCACCTCGGGGAGCTCGAGGAGGGTCGCGAGGAGACCAACAGAATATTCTACATGGCTCTCCCTCCCAGCGTCTTCATCACAGTCTCGCAACATCTGAAGCGCAACTGCTACCCCAAGAAGGGCATTTCTCGAGTCATTGTAGGTCACACAGCTGCAAATCCGCGTAAGTATGCAACTAACCGCTGCGCAACAGGTCGAGAAGCCGTTTGGTAAAGATCTTCCCAGCTCTCGCGAGCTTCAGCGCGCTCTTGCGCCCGATTGGACCGAGGACGAGCTTTACCGTATTGATCACTATCTTGGCAAGGAGATGGTGAAGAACATCCTGATCCTCCGATTCGGTAACGAGTTCTTTGGTGCAACATGGAACAGGAACCACATCGACAACGTGCAGGTATGGAGTGCCTCAGACATAGGAAGGACTTGTATTAACAGGAACAGATCACATTCAAGGAGCCTTTTGGCACCGAAGGGCGAGGCGGTTACTTTGACGAGTTCGGCATCATCCGTGATGTTATGCAGAACCGTGAGTTGAGGTCCAAACTTGGGAGATACGGCACTGACAAAAAAAGATCTGTTGCAGGTCCTCACACTTCTCGCCATGGAGCGACCAATCTCATTCTCCGCCGAGGATATCCGCGACGAGAAAGTCCGCGTCCTCCGTGGTATGGCTGCCATCGAGCCCAAGAACGTCATCATCGGACAGTATGGAAAGTCACTTGACGGCTCGAAGCCTGGGTACAAGGAGGATGACACAGTCCCCAAAGACTCAAGATGCCCTACCTTCGCTTCAATGGTCGCATATATCAAGAACGAGCGGTGGGATGGCGTGCCATTCATCCTAAAGGCAGGCAAGGCCCTTAACGAGCAGAAGACGGAGGTGCGCATCCAGTTCAAGGATGTCACTTCTGGTATCTTCAAGGATATTCCTCGAAATGAGCTGGTCATCCGAGTGCAGCCCAACGAGAGCGTCTACATCAAGATGAACTCGAAGCTGCCAGGTCTCAGCATGCAGACGGTCGTCACAGAGCTGGACCTTACCTATAGGCGGCGCTTCTCCGACTTGAAGATTCCCGAGGCGTACGAATCGCTGATTCTCGATGCGCTGAAGGGCGATCACTCCAACTTCGTTCGAGACGACGAGCTTGACGCCAGCTGGAGGATCTTCACACCTCTATTGCACTACCTTGACGATAACAAGGAGATCATTCCTATGGAGTACCCCTATGGTAGGATCCATATACAATGTTTTTCAATGACTTCAGCTGACTTGGTTCCTAGGCTCCCGTGGCCCTGCCGTGTTGGATGACTTTACTTCATCTTATGGATACAAGTTCAGCGACGCAGCAGGTAGGACCTTCACTGAGTGAAACCCTTCGATAGTGATATTAATATTGCTCAGGCTACCAATGGCCCATGAACGAACAGAAGTTGTGATGACAACCTTTAGTCAAAAGTTGGCCGCATTGGAGTATCTCATCAGGGTCAGGAGTAACTCCTCTGGTTTATGAACTTTCAGCGGCTGTATGAATGCGAAGGGGCAGACAAGAGCCACAGAATTATAGATAATCAATGAACTCGCAGTACGATCGCGAATTTCGCACTGCCCACACAAAATGTCCAGCGACGCGGCAAATGGACATGATTCGGCCTATGTCGGGAATCGAGTCGCGCGGCTGACCGTGTAGGACCCCGAATGTCGGAGGAAAACAGCACATGCCAGGCAGGAACATTTGGTGGGATGGAGCGGCTAGCGCGATTGCATCATTAGGCGCGTCGAGAAATTTTGAGAAGAACTCGGATTCCGATGGAGTCATATGTCAGTGTCAACCTGGCATGGCGAGAGACAAATTACCTTAGCTTATATATCGGCATTGCGTGGGGACAGCTTGACTGGTTCCTGGTGTCGCTGTTTACTGTCGCCGCCGTCATCCTTTCATTGATGCAGCACCTACCACTCGAATAGAAACTCGCCGACTAGATCCTTCTCACAGCAAAACAAGATTAGACTGAAACTAGACCAGACTTCTTGTAACACTCTGTACCTTCATATCCCATATACCTCCCGGATCGCACATCCAAATAGAGTTGTCACACCCTCGTCCAAGCGCCATCCGCAAACCTCCGTGCACCATGACTCCACCACAAGACATCGCTGGCAGCGTGAACAATCTCGCGCGCAGCGTATCCAACAGCCTCAACCTCAGCACAAGCCCGAACCTCTCCTTCCATAGCCCACCCTCGAGCTTCCGGCAACCACCCTCAGGAGGCTTCCGAGATGGTCGCCACGGCAGCATTCATGCGCTTTCGAATGCCTCGCAGGCCGCTAAACAGCTGAAACCCTTCGATACCAAAGACATCAAGGTGCTATTACTTGAGAACGTCAACGAGGCTGGTGTCAACATCTTGAAGGGGCAGGGCTACCAGGTCGAGACTGTGAAAGGCAGCTTGCCAGAGGACCAGTTGATTGAGAAGATTCGCGATGTTCAGGTCATTGGCATCCGTTCCAAGACGAAGCTCACGAAGCGGGTACTAGATGAAGCGAAGAATTTGATCGTCATCGGCTGTTTCTGCATTGGCACGAACCAGGTCGACCTTCAGACCGCCGCGCAAAAGGGTATTGCAGTCTTCAATTCCCCCTTCAGCAACTCACGCTCCGTCGCCGAACTCGTCATCTCAGAGATCATTGCGCTCGCCCGCCAGCTCGCCGACCGCTCGATGGAGCTTCACAACGGCACATGGAACAAGGTCAGCAAGGGCTGCTGGGAGATTCGTGGCAAGACGCTGGGCATAGTCGGCTACGGACACATTGGCAGCCAACTGAGTGTTCTGGCTGAGTCAATGGGTATGGATGTCATCTACTACGATGTCCTGACTATGATGGGTCTGGGAACCGCGCGACAGGTTGCCTCACTGGACGACTTGCTGGAACAGGCCGACTTTGTGTCATTGCACGTGCCAGCGACTCAAGATACCAAGAACCTCATCGGTGCTAGCCAGTTTGCGAAGATGAAGGACGGCAGCTACCTGATCAACAACGCCCGAGGTACTGTTGTCGACATTCCCGCGCTCATTGAAGCCTCCCGCTCTGGAAAGATTGCTGGTGCCGCGATTGACGTCTTCCCCGACGAGCCGGCTGGTAACGGAGATTACTTCACAAATGACTTAAATTCGTGGACGAAGGGCCTGGTGGGACTGAAGAACATCATCCTTACTCCTCATATCGGTGGCAGCACTGAGGAGGCTCAGAGTGCGATTGGTATTGAGGTCAGCACAGCGTTGGTCCGCTATGTCAACGAGGGCGCGACCCTCGGTGCAGTCAACATGCCAGAGGTCAATCTGAGAGGCTTGACACTGGAGGAGCCAAATAGCCTGCGTGTCATCTACATCCACAAGAACGTACCGGGTGTGCTGCGGCAAGGCAAGTCGTGACCATCAGACACAGTTTGAAAGTGAGGCTAACACACGAACAGTGAACAGCATCTTGCTCCACCACAACATCGACAAGCAAATGTCGGATTCAAGAGGCGAAGTCGCCTACCTCATGGCCGACATTAGCGATGTCAAGGAGAGCGAGATTCGGGATCTTTTCCAGAGCCTCGAGGAGTTGTCTTGTAAGTCTTCATGTAAGCTCGCCTTGAGATGAAAGCAGCTAATTCTTGCAGCGTGCATCCGAACCAGGGTTCTCTACTAGACACGTGCTGGACAGCACACAGGTGATGGATGTCAGGGTTCAGCGAGTGCCGAGACGTCGGCGCATTCCTCAACTTCGTTGTCAAATGGAAAAGCAAAGCAAAAGCATTCAACATGGCGTTCGATAAGATCATTGATCATGGAAAACAGCATTGGGACGCATAGTCGGTAATTATGAATAGTCAAATGGTAGATGTCATGTCGGCGTTTCAGCACACCTGCCAGAAGAGAAAACAGCGGGCGATCCCTGGGCACGAAACGTTGGCGAGGCCTTTTGGCTGCAGGTGCTCGGGAAAGTGCCGTTGCTTTGAGATGACTTGCACTGTGGCCCACTTGTCCTGTGAAGCGAGTAAGAATGCACGCTGCGTGTTTGAGAAAGTGAAGTTCTGGAGACAACGATGGTGCCACAGCAGATCGGTGGGAAACTGCAGGACAGCAACAGCGGGTTCGCAGACGGGCCTCTTGACTGCAGCTGTGGTGAGACGCTTTTATGCGCGGCTCCAAGGTGTTCTGCGAGGTGAGCGACGTGGTTGGCCGCCCCCTGCGCCTGGCTCGTGCTGGCAAGCGAGTGGGCTGTTGGCGGTGAGCACTTGCTAGCGCGCCCGCCGAAAGTCGATGTCCCAGATGTTCGACACCGCCTGAGCATGCCGACGCCTCAACACGCACACAATCCCCTCTGAAGCTATGCGTCTCTCGCTGTGATTGCAGCGAACTTGCACGCTGAAACCCTTCTCCACGCGGCCGCACGACTAGCGAGCTGGAGTCTCTGCAGCGTTGATTGAGGGACGCTTGGACCCTGATATTCGCTCCCACCAGCCCACGAGAGGGAGTGGGACACGACCGCCAGCATGGCACACATCTACGAGAACGGCACCCGGGCATGGCAGCCAGACCCGACAGACGGCTGGGTGGCCTCCGAGGTCGTCGACAAGAAAATTGAGGGCGACAAGGTGAAGCTGGTCTTCCAGCTCGAGAACGGCGAGGTACGCAGCGAGCCCCACGAGTCCCAGCAGGAGAAGAGCAGTGAGATGCTGGCTGCGGAAGGTGGAGGCTGACCAGCTTTCCAGAACAAAACGGTCGAGACGACTCTGTCCGCCATTCAGACCGGCAATGACCCGAACCTGCCCCCGCTGATGAACCCGGCCATGCTCGAGGCCAGCGACGACTTGACCAATCTGTCCCATCTGAACGAGCCGGCTGGTATGCACTCCAGAGCCCACAGAGAGAAGAGAAGCAGGCGTACTGACAGCGTGCAGTGCTCCAGGCCATCAAGCTGCGATATCTGCAGAAGGAGATCTACACGTACTCGGGCATCGTCCTGATTGCAACCAATCCCTTTGCTCGCGTAGACTCGCTCTACGTGCCGGGAATGGTGCAAGTGTACGCTGGCAAGCAAAGATCCTATGGCGCTCCTCATTTGTTCGCCATTGCTGAAGAAGCCTTTGCGTAAGTCCCTCTCACTGCACCTCGCTTCATATTCACGATTCACATCCCGCCCTGAAATTCTGGTACGACATGCTGACTTCTCTAGCGACATGTTGCGAGACCAGAAGAACCAGACCATTGTCGTCTCTGGTGAGTCTGGAGCCGGAAAGACCGTGAGCGCCAAATACATTATGCGATACTTCGCAACACGCGAGTCCCCGGACAACCCAGGCAAGCGGAGAGGCAAGGCCGACTCGATGAGCGAGACCGAGGAGCAGATCTTGGCCACCAACCCCATTATGGAAGCTTTCGGCAACGCTAAAACCACGAGGAACGACAACTCCTCTCGTTTTGGTAAATACATTGAGATTCTGTTCAACAAACAGACCGACATCATTGGTGCGAAGATCAGGACATATCTGCTGGAACGGTCAAGACTGGTGTTTCAGCCGCTTAAGGAGCGCAACTACCACGTCTTCTACCAGCTCATTGCGGGTGCCACAGACGCCGAAAAGCAGGAGCTCTCCTTGAAGCCAGTCGAAGAGTTCAGCTACCTCAATCAGGGAAGCGCTCCTGTCATCGATGGCGTAGACGACAAGGCAGAGTTCAACGCGACACGAGACTCCCTGACAAAGGTCGGTGTGCCGGCAGAAACACAGGCAGGCATCTGGCGCCTTCTTGCTGCCCTGCTGCACATTGGAGATGTCAAGATCACGGCCACACGCACAGATTCGAATCTGTCGCCAGAAGAGCCTGCATTGGTCAAGGCCTGTAATCTGCTCGGTATCGATGCAAACAACTTCGCCAAGTGGACCGTCAAGAAACAGCTCATCACTCGTGGCGAAAAAATTGTTTCGAACCTGACACAGCAGCAAGCCATTGTTGTGCGAGATTCTGTTGCGAAATTCATCTACTCGAGTTTGTTCGACTGGCTAGTCGAGCGAACCAATGAGAGCCTGGCGACCGAGCAGGTCCTTGCGCACGCCCATACGTTCATCGGAGTTTTAGACATTTACGGTTTCGAGCACTTCGCGAAGAACTCCTTCGAGCAGTTCTGTATCAACTATGCCAACGAGAAGCTACAACAAGAGTTTAATGCGCACGTCTTCAAGCTCGAGCAAGAAGAGTACGTGCGGGAGCAGATCGACTGGCAGTTCATTGACTTCGCGGATAATCAGCCATGTATTGACCTCATTGAGGGCAAGCTTGGTGTGCTATCCCTGCTTGACGAAGAGTCTCGTCTGCCTATGGGTTCCGATGAGCAATTCGTCACCAAGCTTCACCACAACTTCTCTGGCGACAAGCACAAGTTTTACAAAAAGCCCCGATTCGGCAAGTCCGCCTTCACCGTCTGCCATTATGCCGTCGATGTCACATATGAGTCGGACGGATTCATAGAAAAGAATAGGGATACCGTCCCCGACGAGCACATGGAGGTTCTCAAGGCCTCTAACAACAAATTCCTAGCTGAGGTACTAGAAGTCGCCGCACAAATTCGGGAGAAGGAGACAGCGACCACTCAGTCCGCCAAGCCTGGAGCTGCAATGTCTGCCGGCCGTAGAATAGCCGTCAACAGGAAGCCGACCCTTGGTGGTATTTTCAAGGCATCACTAATCGAATTGATGCACACAATCAACTCTACGGATGTTCACTACATTCGTTGTATCAAGCCCAACGAAGCCAAGGCTGCCTGGCAGTTTGATGGACCCATGGTCCTGAGTCAACTGCGAGCTTGCGGTGTTCTCGAAACCGTCCGAATCAGTTGCGCTGGATACCCAACAAGATGGACATATGAGGAATTTGCTCTTCGATACTACATGTTGGTAAGGTCGAACGAATGGACACCCGAGATTCGAGATATGGCCACTGCAATTCTGAGGAAGGCGCTTGGTGCTGGCAAGAACGACGGCACAGACAAGTACCAGATGGGTCTGACAAAGATCTTCTTCCGCGCCGGTATGCTTGCTTTCCTCGAGAATTTGAGGACAGCAAGGCTCAACGACGCTGCCATCATGATCCAAAAGAACCTACGTGCTAAGTACTACCGCCGCATCTACCTGGAAATGCGCGAGGCTATCGTTGCTGTACAGTCGTTGGCTAGGGGCTTCATTACAAGAGAACGCGCCGAAGAGGCCAGGCAGGTCCGCGCTGCGACAACCATTCAACGGTACTGGCGAGGCAGCCGGGTTCGCAAGGAGTACCACATTATCCGCAAATCCATCATTGCTGTACAGGCCCAAGCGAAGGGTCGCTTGCTCAGGAAGGCCCTTATGGATCGACAGTGGCTGCGGGCTGCTCTTATTTGCCAACGAAGCTGGCGGTCACAACGCCTTCTCCGGGATTGGAGAAACAAGAGGAAGGGTGCAGTCATCATCCAGAAGTTGTGGAGAGGAAAGCAAGCGCGCAAGCAGTACAAGGTTCTGCGCGCCGAGTCTCGCGATCTCAAGAACATTTCCTACAAGTTGGAAAACAAGGTTGTCGAGCTCACCCAGACTCTTGGTTCGATGAAGGAGCAGAACAAGTCCCTCAAGTCACAGGTCGAGAACTACGAAAACCAGATTAAGTCGTACAAGGAGCGAAGTCGCACGCTCGAGAACAGGCAGAAAGAGCTACAGGCCGAAGCCAACCAAGCTGGTATCACCGCTGCCAAGCTAAGCCAGATGGAAGACGAATACAAGAAGCTTCAGACAAGCTACGACGAGAGCACTGCCAAGATGCGACACCTTCAGGAGGAAGAGAAGGAGCTTCGCGCCTCTCTCAAGAGGACCACAGAGGACTTGGAGCAGTCGAAGCGAAGGAGCAATGTCACCGAAAGCGAGAAGCTGTCGCTTCGCCAACAGCTCGCCGACTTGCAAGAGCAAGTCGAACTTATGAAACGCGCTGGTCCTCTCAATGGCGAGATGGCCAATGGCCACGCCCTTACCTCCGCAAGCAGCTTGATTAATCTTGTATCCTCCAAGAAGCCCAAGCGACGAAGCGCAGGCCCAGATACACGCGAGATTGATCGTTTCAGCCTCGTCGGCAACTACAACCCACGGCCTGTGTCAATGGCACCTGGCTCTTCCGCACACAGACAGAATCTGTCTGGCTCGACATTCGCTCACTTCGATAATGTCGAGGCAGAGCTCGAGAGCATTCTTGCTGATGAGGACATGCTCAACGACGAGGTGACTCTTGGTCTCATCAAGAATCTGAAGATCCCCTCACCGACCTCGACACCACCACCGACCGACAAGGAGGTCCTCTTCCCAGCGTACCTCATCAACCTCGTCACCTCCGAGATGTGGAATAATGGCTTTGTCAAGGAGTCCGAGCGCTTCTTGGCCAACGTCATGCAGTCCATCCAGCAGGAAGTCATGCAACATGATAGTGACGATGCTATCAATCCTGGCGCCTTCTGGCTCAGCAATGTCCACGAAATGCTGTCCTTCGTCTTCCTTGCTGAGGACTGGTATGAGCAGCAGAAGACTGACAACTACGAGTATGACCGCTTGCTCGAGATTGTCAAGCATGACTTGGAAAGTCTGGAGTTCAACATTTACCACACCTGGATGAAGGTGCTTAAGAAGAAGCTGCAGAAGATGATCATTCCTGCTATCATCGAGTCGCAGTCACTTCCAGGATTCGTTACCAACGAGTCCAACCGCTTCCTCGGAAAACTGCTTCAGGGAAGCAACACTCCTGCCTACAGCATGGATAACCTCCTCAGCTTGTTGAACAGTGTGTACAAGGCCATGAAGGCCTACTATCTGGAAGACTCGATCATCACACAATGCGTCACGGAGCTGCTTCGTCTCGTTGGTGTCACAGCATTTAACGACCTTTTGATGAGGAGAAACTTCCTCTCTTGGAAGCGTGGCCTCCAGATCAATTACAACATCACCAGGATAGAAGAATGGTGCAAGTCACACGACATGCCTGAAGGCACTCTTCAGCTCGAGCACCTCATGCAGGCCACAAAGTTGCTACAGCTCAAGAAGGCGACTCTCAACGATATCGAGATTATCCAGGATATCTGCTGGATGCTGAGCCCGAACCAGATCCAGAAGTTGTTGAATCAGTACCTGGTTGCGGATTACGAGCAGCCCATCAATGGCGAGATCATGAAGGCTGTTGCGTCGAGAGTTACAGAGAAGAGCGACGTGTTGTTGTTGACCGCAGTGGATATGGAGGACTCCGGCCCGTACGAGATTGCGGAGCCAAGAGTCATTACTGCATTGGAGACATATACGCCATCATGTAAGTCCTTATTCCGACCATGTTTTCGACTGAAGAACGTTGCTAATATACTCGCAGGGCTACAAACCCCACGCCTCAAGCGCCTCGCAGAAATCGTCTCGCAGCAAGCTATTGCGCAGCAGGAAAAAATGGAGTTCGACGACATGCCCAACGGTGATGGCGGCGAGGTCAATGGCAACGGCATCAACCATGACACAATCCAGGAGGAGATTGCTGCATAGTGTGCACTGTCGGTGAATTGATACACGGCGCTGTATGCATAGATTTGCGTTGGTAGTGAGGCATATGCATGTTGAGATCGTGCGTGCGTATTGAGCTTGGGATTGGGTAGATTAATGTGTGTGATGGATAGGCAATGTGACAATGTGGAATGTGGCATGGGATATGATCATCGTTACGAAATGGAAAATTAGATAACGTGTTTTACAAGCGAGTCGGCCATACAAGCTAGTCGGCCACCCCACCAACTTCCTACACCTCTACAGGCGTACATCTCAACCACGTTAAGAGATAATATAGAGATATTGATACAATAGATTTAGCAATATCTAAAGTATCTTTTTTGCACATATGCGAGTTATACCCAGTCTCTCTGCACCTCTTGCAGCGCGCTAGAGCCTGGCGACTGAGGCCTGATCGCTCTCCACCTTGACGTTATTCACGCTCTATCTGCTGGTCAGCCTCTCTTTGAGCGAGTATATCCTCTCCCTCTCCCTTTGTTAACGTCCCCTGCTTCTGTATCCCCTTTTTTTTATGCTGCCTACGCTTTGTTGCTGCCTCATTAGCCCTCTCAAGGCTGGTAATCCGATTGCGCATTAGCTCAGCTGAAAGCATCATCACCTCCGCCCCCTTCTTCAGCTGGTCAATTGTCTAGATAATTGAGGTTGGCGACGAGCTCTTGTGCTGCTGCACGCGATCACGTATTAACGTTGATTGAGCCTCAAGCTCACGTACGTTGCTCGGCGTACGAGCCTCCCAGAGAGCCTCTTCGAGAGCAGCAGGAGTAGGCGTACGCAGCTGCACGTCAAGCTTCGACAGGACAGCATCTGGCTGGAGAGGAACAAGGCCCGCGCCTCGAAAGGCCGAGCAGATATTGACTGACGTGAACGATCAATCAAAGGCTGCCTTGAATGCTGGCAGAAACTCAAGCTTCGTAATGTGGTTAATGTGGTGGCGGATCAGAGCCTCAATCTCACGGCTGTACGCGCGCTTCAATGGCAAGAAGCAGCCAACATCAAGTGGCTGCAGCAGGTGTGACGAGTGAGGCGGCATGCAGAGCGTGTAGATATTGCTCTCCTTGCAGAGCTCTCGAAATTCCAGAGAGTGGTGGCTCTTGTGGCCGTCAAGGATGAGCAGGCAACGTGCACCTATAACACAAGTCTTTGTGCAAACATCAAAGTGCTTTAGCTAGTCAACTCCTAGCTTGTTGGTTGTCCAGCCATTATCGCTGACTGCGATCGCCCAGTTGCGTGGGATATCTGTCTCCTCATACCAGGCAGACAGATAATAGTGGCCAGCAAAGATGAGGAACGGTGGGATTGACCAGCCAGCTGTGTTGATTGCAGCAATCAACGTCACCCACTCACGATTGCCTGGCTGGATAGCCTTTGGCCTGCCTCTCCTCTCTGACCCCGTCACAACGAGCTAAGTCGTAATCTTGCCCATCATAAAGCCAGCCTTGTCGAAGTTGTAGACGTCCTTGTTGCAGATACCGTACTTGGCCTTTGTATGCTCCACAAGCTCAAACCAGCTCCTAATTAGTACCGGACCCTCGCATAGAGCTCTCTGTCTATCGTACGCTCGATTAAAACGCGTCGTAAGACTGTCTGTACGCTTGACAAAGTTGCGCAGCCAGTGGATGCCAATGCATTGCGCGCCGCGTGCAGCCAGCAGCTTATCAGCCATATCACGTACAGCTGCAAACGTAGGCGCAAATCCACGTTGATCCAGGCCGAGTATGTAGCTGACAATCACCTCCTCCTCTAGCTCACTGAGTTTCTTTGAGTTGGGTGGACAATTGCGTCAGGCAGGCTTCCCAGCGCGTCGGTCGTTTAGCGTTGATTTTGGAACATTATACATAGAAGCAGCAAGCCTAGAGCTTTTAAGCTGCTGGCGATTAATAGAGGAGGATGCAAGCAGTATATCAGCTTCAGTATATAATGATAGAGCACGTGGAGTTGGAGCCATAGCGACGAGAAGTTGGTGTTCTAGTTAGAAGTGGTGGGGTGGCCGACTCGCTTATATGGCCCGACTCGCTTGTATGGCCCGACTCGCTTGTAAAACACGTTATGAGAGAATGGAAAATGAAACGCATAGCTCCCGTAGCCTCCAACCTGAACGATGTGATTCGGGAATTCCTGCGCCTTCGCGAGCTCCTATCCTAGGTTGACGAAACAACATGACCATGCTGATCCAATCGGCCCCTCGAGACAAGTCACCGGCGATTGACAGACGCACCTCCTAGTGTTGCTTCAATAGCCAAAATCGGCTAGGCGATCTACGTCTCGGTACTAATTTTCCAGCGAAAACGCTCTCACCATTCAAGAAGCGTAAACATACAGAAAGCATAACACAACTCCCAGCATCAGCGCTGTGCTCTCACAACGCTTTTCTTACAACGTTTACACACCTGGTTAGGACATTCAAGCAACTCCACAATTGTGATTTGGCAGTGTGGTTAGTCACTAAGTAACTTTCGGGTGCGTTGTAGTCTTCTGATAGTTTGTGTGGTGAAGCGGAAGGCGCGGCTCAAGTACAAAAATCCTTGTGGTGTTGGTGAATGTGCAATGAGGTCGATTTGTTGCTAGGCGTGGGGAGATGCGTGAGATTGACTTGTTTCGCGGGATTTGGGATGGTGAGAATGGTGGTGCGATGTGTACGTTGAGATACCAGCAGTATTAGAGAGCATGAAGTCTGACACAGTGAGAAGAAGGGTAGGCGCCAGGGTCCTTGGTAGGGGTTGCTAGCCGTGGCGTAAGTGCACTTGAATAATCTTGCTTGCAGTGTAGGATGTATCTGATGTAGTTATTGTTAAGTTGGATTCATTACCTTAGCTTCACATTATGACACCGTGTCCATACTTCATCTCAACACTGACGTGCATATAATAACTCGAGACGCCTTGTTCTCGGGCTTGCGTTTTCGTCCTTCCCTTTCTTAGTCTGATTTCTACATCTCAACCGTCTTCCCACCCCTCTCCCCCTTTCTCCAAATCCGCTAATCACCCATCTTCCGTCTCCATTCCACCCTCGTCATCTGTGTCCGGCATCTCCTCGTCCTCCTGGTGCGCTCGCGCGCCAGGGCCAGCTTTCTGCTGAAACAAACCTTCATTAGACGGGCTGCCCGTTCGCGAGGTTGGCGAGCCGAGCTCAGTGTCTGGGTATTCTGAACCCCCGAATGAGCCGGCCGGATTCCCGAAGAAGCTGTTTGGAGCCGTTGATGGTAGGTCTGCATTGAATGAACCCCCTGGCGTGCCTGTGAAGATACGACCATGCTGTTTTGGAGACGGCGTCTTCTGCGGCGATTTGCTTGGTCTAGGTTGGGTGTTTGGCCACGAAAAGCTGTTAGGGGCGGTGTCCGGTATAGCGCCTGCTCCAGTCGATCCACAAGACAAGCCTGTGGTGCATGACGTGCTGGAACCCCCGGCTTGTGAATTTCCAGAAAAAAAGGGCGGTCGCGCCGCTGGCACAGAAGGCGAGCTGGAGTTGCCAAAGCCTGTGATACCTCCAAAGATGCCGCTCATCGATGGGCCGAAGTTGCGTGACTGGGCCCAGGTGAAAGATGCAGGACCGGCTTGTGCCCCTGGCGTAGGACTGCTCGATGAGTTAGGTCGGAGCCCAAAACCACCAAAAGTGCCGCTGCCAGGAGTGCCAAAGAAGCCAGACGATGCTCCTGCTCCACCATAGGCAGTGGGGCTTGAAGGTTCTGTTGGAGGAAGGTCATCGGAGGCATTGGAAACGTCCGATAGCTTGTTCCGCCGATGTTGGCGCGAAGATGCAGAAGATCCTCCGTGAGGTGGTGTGGTCACTTTGGATGACTTCGGCGACGCGGGGTGATGCTGCTGCGCAAATCGCGATGTGAAAGACTTGGGCATCGGCTGCACACCATCGAACATGGTTGTGATAGGGGCAGGAGCTTCTCCTTTGCCCTTGCCGCTGAAGCTGGTAAATGGCGTGGGAGCTGCGCTCCCGACGTCTGTGACATCGTCATCCTCAACGTCCTCGTGGTGTTCAAAACCAAACATGAGCCCCTGCATGTCAGGCTGATCATCGTCGTCGTCGGCAGACATGTGCTTCAGCAACTTGTTGACCTTCTTCCAGTCTTCTGCCAGTATCTCCTTGCCATCGGCCACGGTGAAGGATCGCTCGAAATCGCTCGGATCACGCGGCGGGCTCGACAGCAGGTCAGCGTTGCGCCTTACAAAGGATGAGTCCGGTTTGTCGGTATCCCTAGAAGGTGGCTGAGATAGCAGGGTTGGATATCCCGAGCCTGGACGCCTGCTCTGGGGCGCTGCTTGTGCCCGCTCCTCCATCCGCTGGACAAAAGACATCGAAATGTCCGGCAATGCTCGCGTTGGCCGTGGTGACACGGTCTTAGAACGTGATGAGCGAGGTCGCTTAGGGTCCGGTGTAGCAGGCCGCAATGAGAAACCATCAGTGCTGCGCTTTGTGGGCGGGCGTGCTTTCGCTCGAACACGCTCGCGCTCCTTCAATGTTTCGCCTAGAAGAGACCCACCGACGTCCATCGCGACTGACAGCGATGGAGTTGAAGCACGGCTGCCGCAATATCTACCAACCAGTGCTGACGGGGCTTTGGCGGGGAGAATGTTTCGCTTGCTAAGATCGGCGGACGCTTCGATCTCTTCAGCCGTCTTGAATTTGGACCAATGTTCTGGTCGATCGTGGTTGCGAATGCCGTCTGGGAGCTTTGGAAGCACCTTCATATCCCCGAAATATGTAGGGATGAATGTTGACGGCGTCTCAAACAACTTCGAATCCTTTGGAGCAGCCAAGAAGCTGCACTGATCACCTGTGCGAACCATTGAGCCATACCCAAGCATGCCTGGTCGAGCAAGCACCATCCGACCTTGGGAGATCTGGCTGAAGTCAGAGGGATCGAATGTGGGTAATGCCGGCGCCAGATCTGGTACTTGGGCCACGACGACTCCAAGGGCATTCGCAAAGGCTGTCAGTAACGACAGGGGAGCATAATTGCCCTGGATTTTCGGATCACCTCGTACTTCCACGAAGTTGTCGCAACGGACTCCAGCTTTATTGATTGCTGCCACGAGACGATCCGGAGTGGCGAGGCGCTGAAGTTGCGTCAAGTTGAACATGCGGGAAGGAACATGATACCAAATTCGATAGGTCTCCTCAATTTGGTTGGGCATGTTATCCATATTATGAATACGGTCGAACATGGCAATTGTAATCGTGGGTAATCGACCGCGGTACTCCAGGTCGTTGTGCAAGGCGTAAATATCCTCGCGAGCAATCACACCGTCTTGTGGGTTAAGGTTGAGCGTGCACGCGGCCTCTATGGCTTCTCGCCATTCTGGGTGTATCTCCGCAGAAAGGGCAAGCCACGTCAAGAGATCTTGCTCATCGAAACCAGCCTCCGTGTGTCGCAAAGATACGGTCGTCTTGAGCTGGAATGTCTGCCACGAATGTTCAAGGTCACCACCAAGCTCTTTGATCCTCGCACAGATCTCGTGAGGCATCAATTCCCACTTATCGAGATAGAGCGGATCCGCTAGGCTGTCCAGATACGCATGCCCAAGCGTTAGGAGCATGTATTGCTCCTCGCCGATACGTGCGGGTTCGCGAGTCTTACTCCACTCCGCCTTCATCTCGTTGAGCTTCGTGATGCCCACCAAGAGGATCTTTTTGCGCTTGAGATTGTGCTCTTGATTGGCGCGGGCGCTTTGCCACGTATAGCCCGATTTCTCGAGCAGCTTCTTAAGCTTCTTGCCCGTTGTCGAGATTTTGGATTTGCTTTCCCGCACGAAGTAATCGGCGGCGCAGCGTTGTATTGCGTGGTGGGTCTCCATGGCTTCCTTTGTGATTTGCTCCATGCGATATTCGCCTTCAGCATCTGGTGTCTGGCCATTGCGAAGAGCCCAAAGATCACAACAGTCTTCAACAAGCTTCATGGTAGCTTCACCATCGGCGATCAAGTCGTCCCGGGGTACCGGGGCACCGGGCATGAACGGTCGAGCGGTGGTGTAGTCGACTAGGAGCACATCCTCCGCCTTATTATCCTCGAGATGAAGCACCACGCTGTCACCGGAGACATGACCATGAACGATGCCATGGTAGTGCAGAAAGGCCAACGCAGAGAACAAGCGACGGGCCAGTGTACCGGCGATGGAGAATCGGAAGCCTGGGTGAGATTTATGGATATCATCTCGTAGTGCGCCATACTTCATGAAGTCGGCATAAGTCGTGGTCACGATCGCTGGAATGGTATTGACATCGATTGATTGCAGGTACCGCACGATTGATGATTCCACTTCCTGCTTGCTGAACATCAGGAATTCTTGATTTCGCCGCTGTTGTCCACCGTCTGCGTGTCGAAACAGCTTTACAGTCTGGGCTTCACCAGTGAACCGCTCAAGAACCCGATGCGACTTGGGCGATACCGGCTCCTTCATATGATACCGTGTGCGAGCCCAGTCTTCAGGGCGATGGGCGACATCTTGAATTTCGGCGTGTAGTGCTGCAGGTATGATTTCAGCAGGAGTGTACAATGTACGGACGGTGTTCATGATCCAGATGTCGAAACGCAGGCCATTGATGACGATGCGATTGACGCGTGACTGCGCCAGGTGTATGGCTTGCGGATAGTTGACCTTATTCTTCTTCGTCCGCAGGGTATAGTTCTGGATAGGGACACCGTCGACGTAGGCGAGGATCTCAGATACTGACTGGAATCGCCAGCAGTCAGACTCCCAAATTGGTAGCAGGTAAATGTGTCGTGGACCAATGTTTGGGCCTGGCAGAAACACATCTCGCGGCTCGAACCACACTTTTTTGCGTTCGTTGTCGGTCGTCTCTTTCCCAACGAGGAAACACTTTTGGCCGTCCACGCGGCGAAGATAAACGTGGACACCATTGAGAGCCTGACGGGTTCGACGGATGCCGTCTGCATACACAGGCTCGGTATGATGTGCAATGTCCTTGTTCACCTCCTGCCCGCGAGCATGGTGGACCGTAACGATGGCCACCAGCTCGTTGGCTGGTATATGCCCAGGAATGGGTGGGTGGCCGGCGGCAGGAGTGAACGCCATTGTGCAGGGCAGAAGCACTGGAGAGATGGAGTTGAGCTGTTGCAATTGGGTGTTGTCGTAGGTAGTTGAAAAGCTCGTTCAGGGACTGCAGTTGAGAGTGTTCTGTCGATAATGCTGGTGATGGATTGCACCTGACCAGAGACTCCTGAGTATTTTATGACAAGGAGCAAGCAAAATCGGCAACTAGCTCGCTCCAAGCAGTGACACGTTGGTTGCCTGCACACGGGAGAGGCGCACAGCGGCAGCGGTGGGATGAACCACCTCGTGGTGGCCAGACCGATTGATCACTTGGTCGGCTGGCCTTGTCCGTGGAGGCAAGCATTGTCAAGGTAAAAGCCTGAGACATGTCGCCTATGTCTCACTTGCTGACTGCACAATGGCACTCGCATTGATATGCTCCAACCACGTCTTCCTCTCCTGAACCCCGAAAGCACCAAACATGTGTGGCTTCGTGTCTTTTGTTCTGTCTCGCATAGTGATAATGTATATTACAGATCCTCGAGGTATCTCGTCGAACATGGTCGCCTTCTGAAATTGATGCTCATCGCAAGAGGTCTGAATCTCCAGATCTGGTATAGCGATCGGAGAGTCCAGGACTACGACCCTGTCACCTTTGCCTTTCTTCTGTGGCTTCACCTTTCCCCACAGTAGATAGTTGTCGAGCAGCATGACGTGAACAGCATGCCATGGGCCTTGGCCTTTTAATTTGATCGCCATGCTTCCTTGGTGCCTCACACGGCGCATCGAGTCCAGTAATCGTAGCTGGGAGAAGATGTCCGCGTCTAGTGTGTGTATCCGCTTTTCCAGATTCTGAATGTCTTCCCTACTCTGGGCGTCCTCGATTATGGTGGATGCCATCGTTCTGAGCCATTCAATTGCTTCCGTAGCACGCCTTAAGCTTACGAGTTCCCGTGAAGCTGCGGGTCCGGGCAAGGCGTTGGCAATTTGTTTCAAGAGTTGTAAATGTTCTGCGTATATATCCAGCTGTGAAAGAGGTAACTTCAGATAGTCTTCCCAGCTCTTGCCGAACCATGCAATGCTCAAACCCACAGTGTTGACAAAGGGGCCGAACTTCTGGTCCATGCTCTGCGTTGTGCGTAGCGACGATCTGGTATGTGGCATTCGTTGACAGTACTCACGGTACGGCTTGTGTGCCTTGTTCGCATAGGCTTCAAAAACCAAGCTATCGCAAACCACCCCTTCGTTGTTTGTTAGATGCTGCTCGAATGGTCGAAGAAGAATCTCCCGATTAAGGCTGGCCAGCTGTTCACCTACGAGAATTGCCTCTAGATGCTGTTCCAGAAGGGGCCACTGCTGTAATACGTTGTCGTAAAACATCTTCCGGAATTTAAGCAAGCGCTCTACAAACTTTTGCTCTGCGTTAACGAGCGACTTCCAGATCTCGTGCATCTGAGGATTTTCCAGAGCTTCTGCGGACACAGGTGACTCCACAGTCGTGCCGGCATTGTGCATGGTGCTTAGAATTTCTCGGGAAATCTGGTGTCTCAGTGGAAGTGGCTTTCGCAATGGCTTCCTAGAAATGACAAAACTCTGATCCGATAGTTCGATACTCGTGGACGAGGAAGACGTGGACACTTTAGACAATATTGATGGCACAAAAGAGGTATCAGTGCTCTCGTCTGAAGACTGGGATCGGGCGGGAACTGGATTGTCCTCTGACTGTAGCTGCTGCCCACTCGGGCGTCGTGGGGGTAGAGGTGGAGCATCTTCACTCGATTGAAGTAGGGTGCCCTCACTGTACGAATGAAGCGGGGAACGGGGCTGTCCAGCGGCATTTAGATGGGGCGACTCATTAGGATTGTTGGCTCGTAAAGTGCTGAGGAAAGGCGCTGTAGAAGTAAAACGGGGCATATAGGGAAGCAGGTCGTTCTCGATTGCATCGAAAGCGTCCCGTTGACCGTCTACAATGGGCTCTTTGCCTTCAGCATGTTTGTCGTTACTCTCGAAAAAAGCGCCACAAATCTTGCAGTCATTAATGAGGCTAAGGTTGAGATCTTCATGAGAAACAGGCGTCTCATCGGTGCGACTGTCATTACGAGGATCATCGTAAGCGGGTGGATCGTCCTGCCTGACCTCCTGCTCTTCTGCTTTTGGTGCCTTCCCTTCGATCTGAGACGTATAAAGTGCCATCGCCCTGTGGTATGCCCTCGAATTGATCACTTCGTCATCGAAGACAAAGTCGGTGGACTTAATGATCGACTCGGCCTCCGCAGCATCCTCGGGCGAGTCTTCATGATTGAACAGTGACTCTGGCACACGAACTAGGGGGTGGGATTGCCTGAGAGTCCTCGACCGCTTGACCACTTGATCTAGTGTGACGCTGTTTTCCTCTACTAGCCTTCTAATGTCGGCAATCGATTCCATCTGCAACCCTTGTATGAGCAAACTTAATGCTGATTGTTGACCTCTTATCTGCGTCAAGAGCTCTTTGAAGGTGTCTTCCTTCCACAGAAATTTAGCTCTGTCCTTGAATTTGAGCTCATTGGCTTCTGCCTTGATTCTAAGGTCGCGAACCTCCTCTTCGAGACATCCATAAACAACACGGCATCCAGTAAGGGCGCGATCGAAGGTTTCGAGTAATTGCGGCTTGCGCTGTAGGGCATCGTGTTGTAGAAGGTTCTGGACTTGGGATAGAGACGCTGCAATGACCATACTCTCAGAGTAGATTGCCGTGATCAAAACGGAGGCATCTTTGTACCGTGATCGTAGGTCATATAGCTCCTTGGCCGATTGGATGCACTGAGGCAGGGCGGCCATCTATAGTGCCTACGTCAGCCTGTGTCACAAGTCACCTACAAACGCGTAGAAACGAGTAAGGAGTTACTTACTATGCCGAATAACGCCGAAACGGGCTCCATGATCCGCCAATTGCACTGCGTAGGCAACAAACGGGAGGAAGAGCTTGGCTCGAAAGTCGCCTATGTGGTGGCAGCATCATGGTGGATGAGATTCTCGTGTTTCGAGCGTCGCGTTCAGGCCCCCACATTGCGTCGCTGGTGTTCGCTCTCCCGATGGTTCGGGGCTAAGCACAGATCCCCCGAGCTCCTGGAATACCTCCTTCGCACCATGTACCGATCATTCACCATCCTTCTACGACACGACATGTCAAATCTACGCGCTAGTGAGCCAAATTTACAGACTAAAAACAATATCGTCTGTCTCCAAAACAGCGCGATGTAGCACGCAAATGGTTTGCCCGAGCTTCTCATGAGATGACAATTAATTGTGGGATAAACAAAACCGGTCAGATATGCCGACTATCAAGCGATAGGGTTTTCCCACGGGACCGGTCTACCCTGCTGTCTGACCCTGACCTTGAGACCACCACCTTTTAGAATTTCAAGCCTATCACCAACAAGCGCAAGCACTTCAGCGAGGGGAAGCATTGCCTCAGGCTGCCGGATATCGAGCGTGACCTTGCACCGCGTACTCGTTGTCGCAACAAGCGTCTCCAATCCGGCCAAGAGAGTACTGTTCTTCAACCTTGCCATGTCTCCAAATGTTAAAATATATTGGAAATCTCGAATACCATAAACAAAGGAGTATTGTTAGCTGGGAACTTATGCATCATGTGGGGACGCCCATACACTGCCCAAACAACGCCTCGCCACCAAGCGGATCCTTGAACAGAAAGATGTTCTTCTGGCCATCGGAGACCCAACCTGGATCGATAACGCGAAGCGTAGCCACCTCATAGAACCTGGCAAGGACTTCGCCGTGAAATTGCTCACCAACGTACTCCGCCTGGACGAAGTGTTGGTGCTGAAGAACTCCAAGCTTGGGAACCATCTGATGCAGACCTCGATCTGTGTACATGCCAGGTCTCTTCTTTTCCAAGTCGTTGTGCTCGTCCAAGAGAAAGGCGTAGATAATATTGCGTATCTCGCGGGGCATCGTGAAAAGTACGGCGTCGCAAAGTGTCCGGCATTGGGACTGCGCGATCTGCTCGTAATGGCGCGCAAGAACACTGCCAATGCGTCGCTTCATCAGTCTCAAGTTTCATATGGACAGAGAACATTGAGCAAGCTTACGTTTCAAGCCTCTTTGACTGCTCTTGAAGATACGCACCACGCATACGCAACACTGCGATCTGATCCTGCAAATCCTTGAATTCGCCTTCCACCCAATGTGCTTCCCGCTGTTTCCTATTCGCTTTGAATTAGCAAAATATCAAGGAGAAAGATACTGTCGTGTGAATGTACTGGATGATAGAGTAAGGACTCGGAAGGGTGAGTGCAGACATCTCGCCCAAGCCGCGCTCTGCTTCAGCACTAGATACTCAACGCTGCGACCTCGATATATTTGTATAGGCTCTAAAACAAAAATATAATGGGAGGATATGTGTACCTTAAGGTGGCTGGCCCTGCTTTATGTTATCTTGGATTATGCTGGTGTGCCGATGTTATGGCCGATGTTATGGCCGGTGTAGCGTAACGTTAAGGTGTTTTGCGCCTCACCGAACCACGACAAATGGGCGACGCACGTTATGTGCAAATGCGTTGCTTACAGAACTAAATTCCTTCTGCTATCACTTTTGCATTCACAGTGAATCTCCGTTTTGAGTCAATGTGGTAAGTGGTAAGCACCAATCCTGGACCGGGTTCAGTAGTCTTCCTGTTGCAGGCGCATAGACAAGACGTACTGCTGCACCTCCGCTAGTATCAAGATTGTTAGGCCGACGCTATGCTCTCGCGCTTATTCGTTATCCTTAGACAAAAGTGTTTTATCTATTGTCACCAGGACCGCGACACAAACGACAGTGAAATCACCGTTTGATGTTCTTCTACAAGTATATCGGCAGGCCCGACATTTCCGCTATAAGATGCCGCTCAAATTGCTCAACGAACTCTTCTATAGCCTCTTCCGACGTTTTATCAACGTCACGAAAGGTACGGTCCACCCAGTTGTACCAATCATTGCGTCGCACTCCGCTATATTGATCCTACTTTGGTAAGCACAAAGTCTCCTAATCAGGCTGAAGCTAATCACCAAGTCGAACAGGTCTGCGAACGTCGCACGATCCACATCGAAGATATAGGTCAGATCCTGCTCTTCCTCGGGTGCCTCAGAATCCACAACACAGATGTTTCGATGCCCTGCCTTCCGCAGCTGGTATATCGTAGGTCCAATGTGGTGAAGCATAAAGACTATGTCTTCGGAGTATTTGCCATACTTCCTCGAGTACTGACAATCGATTGTGAGTCGTGCGTCCCGATTTGAGACTTTCGAAACATCTCTTATACTCTTGAAAGGCTGATGCTCGAAGTGCTTACCCCTGATTAGATGGACGCCTCTCACGAAGCGAACATTTCGGATCACATCGGCTGGCACCACGCCTTTCTCCCATACGTCTGCGGTCAGAAGCTTGTCGAACAAATCATCTTCTGCATACAACACGAAAATCCCCGTGCTATACCAGCGCTCAGCAACTTCTTTGCCGACAATGTCGCCAGTGTACTCCGAATACCGCCATACATCGCGACGCACTGAAGGCTGTTCGGGAATCCGTGACCGGGGGTCAAAAAACGACATACTGACCAAAGGGTTGTTGCTAGTCCTGATGTTCCCACGCTCGTCGCGCGCTTCAATGACATGATGTAGCATACCGGGCATGATAAGTTGGTCATACACCAAGTCGCGAAGTTCTCGAGGCAGCGCTGCATGTATGCTTGCGCATAGCGCGAGGCACTCGCGCTTGCCTCGTTCGTATGCCACTGCGAAGCGACGTACTTTCTCTCGACTGCAAAGTATCAGCGATTGGCGTTCGTGAAGAATGTCGGCGGTTTAATCCAAGGCAGCCTCGTCTTCTTGAGCCTTCTTCATGCGCCTGTGGTCGTCAATGAGTGATCAAGTATAGACAGTGCTCAAGCTTACTCCTGTCGTGCTTCAATGTTTCGATGGCGCTGTTCTTTTGGGGACATCTTTGTGACTGTTTCTGCCAGTCCAGCTGAGGTATCTGGGTCGGCGGGCCGAGCCATGATAGACTTTACCCGTATTATGACTCAGTGCAAGTAGCTGCAAACAATTGTTTCCAATGACGAGAGATCACTGGGACACCAAACGAGAAAGGTAAGAGTAAGTACTTATGGTTTAACAGCCTTGAGATTGGAGCGGCGCAATCGTGGCCGTGCACGTCAACCTAGGCAGGTTTCAGGCAACAACAGCCTCCCTTCCATAAGCGAGCGAAAGATCGTAGGTTGCAACTGCAGAGATCCTACTAAGCAATGCTTACTTATCGATCGAGACACCATATCCAAGGTTATCAGATAGACTGATGATACACCTAGCCATGCTTAAGCGTACCGAGGTGGGCATTCCTCGCGAGGCGAACACAAGTAGAGGGTCTCCTGTGAATTTTGGTACATGTGGCCAGTGGCTATCACCATCAATCCACGGTCAGCGTCGTCCCAGAATCATCTCCAAAACGCTCTGACAATAGGGACAAGTCCACTATGACTTGCTAGATTCGTAGAAGTACAGAGGAAGCGCATGACATGTGGCGTGCGACTGCTGTGCGCGGCTCAACTGCGCCTTGCATACATACCCAAGTCCGACAACCCAAACGGTGGACGCACATCGTGCAGATCGACAATATCCAATCCTTTGGAAGCCAATCAATACAATTTAACGATACCAGAGCCACGGAAGTGGTGTCGGTGTAAGTTAAGGCCTTTGGGACACGTTCCCACTGCTGTTCAGCGAGTCCTTCGCTGCTCTTATTCTCTGCGATCAATGGACAGCCATAATGAAGCATCACAGTACATCATCCGAACTCCTTGCCGACATGAATGTTGGATAGCCTGACGATATCGAGATTGCTTGGGAGAGTTTCGAGACCAGATCGAAATAGCCGCTCGATACATCAAATCCATCTGTGAATGCCGCTCCCACGTGGTGTTACCGGTAAGATCGACCAGGCCATCGGATGCATCAAGCCTTGTGCACCAACAACAGCCGTGCCATCACAGGAATTGCCGGTCATCGATTTCGGTTAAGTCAAACATCGGACCATCAGCTATCGCCAAAACAGCTTCGAGATTGGCCAAGACTAACCCCGCGAACATTTCCCCGCACGCCACCCGAGTTGAACCCCTGTTACATTGAGCGACATGGGGCGCCTCCACATTTTAGCACAGTTGAAGAGTCTGAATTTATGCGAGACGTTTGGTGCTTTAATGAATCGCGTTGGATCTTGATTGCGACCTTCTTCATCCTCACCTGGGCAGCAAACCGACACAGGATACGAACGCAAACATGCCGTTGGGTATCATCGACGATAACAAACTCGAGCATGTTCCTGGAACAGCGCCCTTGAGCGAACTTGGTCGCACAGATCTTGAGGTTGCCGCCTCAGGCATCGATCGCGGTCTTCTCAAGCACGACGCGACCGGTACAATCGTCCTTGTGCCTCAACCATCGGATTCGCCCGATGACCCATACAACTGGCCGAGATGGAAGAAAGAGATGTTCACCGTTGTTATCGCATATGGATGTGGTTGCGTAGGAGGTGAGAATGTGCTTCAACAAGGATCTCGCACCTACTAACAGTCACAGCGGTTGGACCTCTCTTGACTCCGGCCTTCGTACCTCTCGCGACTGACTTCGGTGTTCCGCTTCAACGCTTTACGCTTGGCTGCAATGGTTCCTGCATCGTTGCCATCGCCGCTGGTTCTCTGCTGTGCAACACACTAGCCGTCAAAGTCGGAAAACGACCAATCTACCTCCTCACCACGCTTGGATTAGCTGTATCATGTTTCTGGGCGGCAGAGGTCAAGAGCTTCGGCTCTTTGGCAGCTGCAAGAACCGTTCAAGGATTCTGCATGGCGCCTTTCGAGGCTTTAATTCCGGCATCGGTCGCGGATATCTGGCACGTACATGACAGAGGCTTTAGAATGGCTATCTTCAACCTCGGCGTACTTGGTGGCATCAACCTTGCTGGGCCGATTGCTGGATCTGTTATTCAAGAAGGCTCGTACAGAATTTGCATGCATGGGATGGGAGGAGCGTTCGTGTTGATGCTGCTCCTTGTTATCTTCTTCATGCCTGAGTCCGCATTCTCGCGACGAGGCGTCCTCAACATCGATACCAGCGATAAGACCGTTACAATTGGCAAGTCAGAGATTGAGAAGGTTGAGCAGGTCGAGGAGCATCCGACGGCAAGCACTATGTTCGAACCTAGGATGTCGTTCACCAAGTCGCTTCTTCCTTGGTCCGGCTATTGGGACCATGTCTCATTCTGGAGGACCCTACTTCGTCCATTCGTCATGATACTGTCGCCTATCGTCATGTGGGCCACACTGTTGTTTACCATTTGCATCTCTTGGCTGGTGCTGATCTCAATTACACTCTCGCAAATCTTCTCCGCGCCACCCTACAACTTCAGTGTCAGCGCAGTTGGCGCAACAAACGTATCGTCTTTCGTCGCCTCGGTCATCGCAACACTAGTTGCCGGATATGTTATCGATGGTGTTGCTAAGTACATGTCGACTCGCAACCATGGTACCTTTGGTCAGTAACCTGACTTCCTTGCGCTTCCCTTAACTGACAAGACTACAGAGCCCGAGTTCCGCCTCCCGGTCATGATCACATACCTCATCTTCACAGCGACAGGCTTCTTCGCCTGGGGAGAGTCTCTCTACAAACAGGATCCCTGGCCCATCCCCGTCATCGTCTGCATGGGCCTAATCAACCTCGGCGTACAACTCGGCACCACCAGCGTCGTCACATATGTCAGCGACTGCCATCGCGAGCAATCCGCCGAAGCGTTCGCTATTATGAACTTCATCAAGAACATGTTTGCTTTTGGGCTCACGTTCTACGCGAACGACTGGCTTGCGGTGCAGGGTGTTAGGAGTGCGTTCTTTGTGATTGGCGGCACGACGGTGGCGGTTACGTTGACGACGATTCCGATGTATATCTATGGGAAGAGAGCGAGGAGTTGGGTGTATAGGTATAAGCTATTGGACAGGGTATTGAAGACGGAGTAGGCCAACCAAGAGGCTGCTGGAGCGTGTACTGGTCATGGTGTGACGGGTAACAATGCTGCATTGTGATCACAGTGGGGAAGTCGTATGGATTGCACAGCAATGCAGAATTGAGATGAACTAGTCACCTTCGACGTTGTTCCTATTGAACGCCGCGCTCAATTCCCTTAAGTCATGCCTCCAATCGTTCCAAGTCTCCTCTTTCATTCATCCTCCGTAGCAGTTCGCCCCGCAACATCTGGCAATTCCGACACTGCTTGCAGTCCGCCATCATCTCGCAGCAACTCCCGCTCACCTATAGTCATCGTCCGAGGAGGTGCAACCTCCCCAGGCATAAAGTGCTGCGGCAATGGCTCTCGACAATCTTTATTTTGGCACCACCATGTCTCCTTCCAAACTTCGCTCGGATAATTGAGATGACCACACTTCACACAATTATAGCCATCCTCATCTCTCGATAGTCCAGATGCAGCCTTGGTCTTGTCCCCGGAATCTCTTCTAGGTAGCTTGAATCTGTCCTTACGTAAGCGGTCTGCAGCCTCATAGGAATGTTTAATGTACGGTGGAGCTACTGCGCCTTGATTTGTTGGGACGCTTCGTGTGATGTTCTGGTCTGCTGGAGGTGTTGAGGCCATGCCGGCTGTGAGTCGGCTTTGCTGCAACCAACGCTGCTTCTGCCTGTGAGTTTTTAGTGTATCGCTCCATGATGGAGTTTGAACGTGACTTGCGCATTCTTCTGCACATCTTCGGGTGAAAGTCTTTCTGAGCCCAGATCCTTGGACGAGTCATTTTGATTTTGTGAGTTACTCATCTTGCTGATGGTTTCGATACTAGTATCAATGAATGGCCCTAGATCGCCACACCTCTTCGATTGTGCTTTATGATGTTGTCGATATAATCAAGAACAATGAAGAGAATCGCAAGGTGTTATATATGCTTATCTGACTCCTCGAAGCTCGTAGTCACGCCGCTTTCGGATCATGCATAGCTGTCGTCACCATGTACATAGAGCTCCATGACTGAAGTGCCCTTGAGCATAGACCGCATGTTGGGTCCCGCTCTGGAGGGTGATGCGAGGCAGAGTCGGAGTACGAATCGACTGTACATGATCATAGACTATCTTCTGCTAATTCTCCAAGTCGTATAGCAGGCATCCTCCAGACCTGAAGTTGTACACAAAAGCCTTGCCGCCCTCGCCAGTGCCCTTCCCTTCCTCACTCTTAGTCTCATACCAACGTGCTCTGTACTTGAGCAGCAAGTCGTGCAACTCCTGCAAATACTTTCTCTCCGCAATTGGCATCTTCTGAATCGCCTGGCGCCATGAGTCGGGATCACTTAGTCTCGTTTCCCGAATCAGGTTCATGGCTTCTTCCTTGGTCTCTATGGCCGCAATAGGAGCAGCTTGGAAAGATGCAAGGAGCTCCGAAGAGCGAGTTTGCGCTGCCTCGACGATCGACCATTTATTTGACTTCTTGGATCGGTGCTGAGCAATGAGTACGTCGACATTTGATTTGGACGATGAGGTTGCGGTTTGACCTGTGGATGTAATAGCTCTGATGAGACGCTGTGCAGCGCTGCCTTCACGCGCTTCACGGTCACGAAGTTCGTTTCGAAGGTAATTGAGCAAGTCACCGGTGCGTAGATCGGTGTCTTCTTTCTTTGCGATGGATTTAATTTTGAGTTCTGGTTTGTCTGGTGCAAGTCCATGCTTGATGACGATGACCCAGCTGTGCCTATCATCGCGGTAATGCCGGAGTATGTCTTCGATGGAGTGCGCGTCGACAGCAAGTTCCGCTGTGTAGCCATGCGCGATGAGCTCGGATACCAGCTTGACGCCGGCTGAGCGCAGCACGTTGGAGTCAAAGCTGGCCACAAGGCAGTCACAACGACGCGGCATCCATGAGACTGACGGCGTATCTTCCTCGGAGTGCTTTTTCAGGAACGTCGATTTCTCCGGCTTCTTGAGATAACGTGTCATCGAGTTGACGAGCCTATCCCATCCTATTTTGACGCCGACCGCATGATAGCCTGCATTCGATTGCGAATGGCCAGTGCCTTTAGGACGATACTCTTCGATCAACTTGTCGTATCGGCCACCTGCGGCGAGGACTTCGCGCTGCTTAGTATCGAATACGCACTGAAACAAGATGCCCCCTTCGTAAAATTTGTCATTGAAGCAGCTCAGTACACTGATGTAGATCTTGCGTTTGACGTTCCAAAGCTTCATATAATTGACGACAGAGCTCAAGTGGGCAAAGATTGCATGCGTTCGGTCAAGATACTTGGTGCCCTCAAACATGCGTCGAAGCTTCGCGAAAGCCTTGTCTGGCGTGTCCCTCCAGTCGAAACGGGCAAGGTCGTCCAGCGAGGTAGATGAGATTCCGATGTCCGAGGATCGCAACTCATTACGAATCGCTTGCCAGCTGTTCTTCATAATGTTGAGCTTCTCGAGGACAGCTTTCACAGCTGGTCGCTGAGGTGCACTTATTCTGCAGAAGTCCATGATCATCTCAAGGAGATCGGCATGATTGAGGTGAAAGCACATTTGTGTGGAGCCGAAAGAAGGAAACTCATCAATGATCTCGTCAACGACTTTCAAGACTTCGGCCTCTTTCAAAGCAAGGTCGAGAGTGTCGTAGGATAGTATGTCAAAATCTGCCTCGCCGCTACTGCGAGGTGCACCCCCGGTATAGTTGTCTCGGAAGACCTGACCAATGGTGAATGTCTTCTCCAGGAAGGGTGCGCCTCGGCCTATGCTGCGAGCGTATGGCAAAGTCAGATCATAAGGGAGCTGAACAAGGGTTCCTGACGGATCGAAAAGCTTCACAACGTTGTTGTTGGCATAATGATCCGACCAAGGCAGCAATAGCTGGCGCTGAACCTCAACTGCGCCATGGCCTCGAAATACCATCGCCAATCTGTCTTTGACAAGATTTTGCAACAAGACATCATTCGCCTTCATCGTATTCGTGGCTATACCCATGTCCCAAGCATAGTCTCGGGCTTGCGTATCTGGCTTCTGCGAGAATAAAGCAGCCATCATTTTGGTGTAGTGAGGTGAGTTTCGATCGGACAAGGCTTTTAATGCTTCCTTGACTGCCTCGTCTTCGATTTGCACAGGTACTTTTCCCGTACGCAACAGTTCAGCACAACTAGGTCGCTCAGACGGGCGATGACTGATGAGCGATTCGATAATGCTGCCCTGTAGAGACTTTTCGGGCGTTTGGAATTCCGATGGCAACTCATGTTTCCTCTCACGCAAGACACGGATGGTTTTGTCCCGCTCCATAGCTGTCGCCAATTGAAAACACATCTCAAAGAAAATGATGCCCATTGCGTACATGTCGACCTTGTTGTTATAGCTGCCGGTCATGTTGGAACTGAGTTCTGGCGCTACGTAAAGCGCGGTCCCCACACTTCGGGTCATGTCGCCATCTTGAATGCCGGCGGAGACTTTCTTGTCCGATCTTTGATACTGTCCACTTGTTGCCAGGCCGAAGTCTCCAATCTTGGGGATCTTCGCGACGTCGATGAAGATGTTGTCTGGTTTCAGGTCTCGATGAATTATGTTGTGTCCGTGAATATGTGAGAGCCCTTCCAGCATCTGTCGAAAGAGCCTCCAGTACTCTTCCGGCTCGTCATAGAGGCCTCTGCGTATGAGATCGCGAAGAGTTTGCTTTTCGCAGAACTCCATTTGGATGTAAAGAATGGAACGAACTGGTCGATGCGCGTGGGAATTTGACGTTGTGCGTCTCTTGACTAGCGGTGAGCGAGCTCCGGCACTCGCAGTTCCTGTATCACCTTTTGCAAGCCATTAGCTACCCACACTGCCGGCAACGAGAGCATTGCGACTCACCAGAATCCGATCCAAAGACGACCGCGCCATCTTCATCCTCTTCGGATTCGCTATCGGACCCGAACTCGATCTTCGGATACCCACTTGAACTGATGAAGTCCAAACCTTGAGTGCTTTTGCTGTAGTCCACACTATCCGTACCATTTTGCGAATGTCCGGAGCCAGTATCGGATTCATCAGAGTCGAATGTGGTAGAATCATCGTCGTCTGCCTCAGACATGCCAAACACATCTTCTTCTGGCCACGCCGTGTAGTAACGCACCACGCATGGGTGATTGAGCCGTGACAGCAACATGACTTCGGACAGAACCTCGGTGAGTGCCGATGCAGACTTTTGCTTGATCTTTTTGATGGCATAGATGCGACCATCGACTTTGTTGCGCGCTTTCACGACAACGCCATAGCCTCCTTTGCCCAAGCGCCCCTGCTCCACCCAATCCGTAGCATATCGAGAATAGGATCCACCAACGCCAGAAGAGGACTCACGCCGAAGCTTGAAGTGAGCCATGGAGGTTGAAGAATGCCGGGAGCGCATAGGTGTAGTCGGTCGCTCGTATACTGGTACATCATCTCGCAGGAATTCACAAGGAATGAGATCGAAAGCAGATGGCCTCTTCTTTGGATCGGGCTTGAAGAACTTCCTCATCATATCTTGGAGCGGTTCCGAGCAACCCAGGCTGTCCGAAAGATCTTTGGGTGAGTTGTGTTTCTGTGGTGCATCAAGACCGAACAGCATCTGGAGGAACACGACACCAAGATCCCACACATCACTCTTGCGTGTGCGCCGAGAATCTTGAGCAAGTTCAGCAGCGACCCAAAATGCTGTTCTTGATGTCGTGGACGGCTGCTCGCCCCGGCATAGGGTTTGCATGTGATGCAAACTGTCTTGAAAGCTTGCATCTGCCAGATTGACCGATATCCCTCCTGTAGCAGACTTCTTCAGCAGAATGTTCCGGGGATGGATGCGCTTGTGAACAACGCCGTTTCGGTGCAAAAAGTCAAGTGCTTCCAGCAACTCGATCGTCCAGGACCGAACTTTGGTGACTGATATCTGCCCGTCGTCCTCTAGCTTTTCGCCTAGCGAGCCTTTGTTGGCGTGCTCCATCAGAATATTGAGCTCCCACCCAGCGGTAGGTAGATGCTCGATCTTGAAGTCCAGCACAGTCATGACTGCATTCTGCCGGAGTCGCTTGATCTCTTCCATTTCTTCTTCAAACTCCATAATTGCCTTCTTGAGTTGAGGCCCCGCAGATGCGTTCCCACCGCCTACACGGGTACGCTTGAGCACCAGAGTCACTGTGGTGGATGTACCCACAGGCTTCACCAGTAGGTCTTCAGTGACTGGGCCTGTGTGGAATGGTATCAGTCCTTCAACGACGCTGCAATCTATCACAGTGTCATCATGCTGGAATGTGATTGTCCTGTCGAAGGACACAGAGTTGGCTTTTTTCTCGGTTGGAAAGTAAGAAGTCGGGGCGAGCCCAGAAGTTCTGTTCTTCCTCTTCGCCATCATGTCTTTTCGACGCATCTCGTCGCTGACCATCTGCTGCAGTATTCGCTCTTCTTCGGCCTTTTCCTCGTCTCGCTTCTTTTGCAGCTCCTCTTCATGCGTCTTGGCAACCTCGGCTGCTGCTGCTTCCTGAACCGCACGTTCAGCCTCGAGGTTTTCGAAAGTGCCATCGTTCTCGCGAACTGCAACTTCGTCTTCGAGGACATCCTGGATGGCGGTCGCTATTTCGTGAATCATGACTTCACCAAGCAGCTCTTTCGGCCGTGTCTTGACTACATCTTGAAGTTTGGCCCAGGTTCTCTTTCTCAAGTTGGTCGCATTCTCCAGGGTCAAGGCAGGTAGAGACTTGGGGTAAGTCGCAGTAATCTTGGCACACAAGGTGACTGAGATATCGTCGTTGGAGAAAGATCTCAATTTGAGACGGAGGACTCGATCTGTGGTTTTCTGAAGAGCTATCAGCACCTCGATGTGATTGGCTGTTGACTCATCGCCAGAGTGTGAAATATAGACGTGTGAATGTCAAGAACTTACACTCCATGCGCCTTTCGCTTCACACTCTTCGTAGTCATCCATGAAAACGGCTTTCAAGACTTCGCGCTCATCTTCTTGTGCCTTCTCGTAGGTCTCAGTCGGTTGTGAGACGACGGGAGGGCGGCTAGATAGCGTCTCCTTGATCGGACTCGTGGCTGGCGAACCGCCATTTGCACAGCTTGTGAGAACACTTTGCTGTTGCTTTTTGTTTTTGGTTGTTTTATGCGGTGCCATTCTGGGCAGTCGTGTGGTTGGATGAAGGACCCGTCATGGAAAAGCTTGACGGAGAGACGAGCAGCCGAAGCTGCTGCCCTTTACACTGCAGACATTTCGAACACTCGAGCGTTGGAGTGGAAGCATGCAGGACATGATGAGGCGCAAAGCCCTCCATCGCCAGCACATCTGGAAGTAGCGGTGGTGGGGGCAATGCTGGCAGATGTGGACCCCGCTAGCGCTAGCGATCGCCGGCAGGCGCTAGTGGCCGCGACGCGACTTCCCCATGCCTCGAGCTTTGGACAGGCCAAACATTCGACATTCATCCTTGCACGCGCCAGAACAGTAATACCTTCACATCGCATAGTGACTCAAAGACGCCTTTACGAGCGACGGTCTCACCAATCGAACGTCATTCGACCACCAATCGCGCAGCACGCCTTCGTTTTGAACGAGTAAACAAACCGCCAAACAACTTTGCTACATGATTACACACCTGCTGTGTATCCTCCGCGCCTACTTCTGGATGCACTGAGCTCTGCGTGTCTCTGCTGTATGCTCTGCTGAGGGCATTTAAGATGTTCTCGTGGATTACGGGCCCGCGCATCACGAATGTAATAGAAGACTTGCAGCCGGGTGCGTAGCAGTGCTTATCCGCACATAGCGGTATGCTAACAGCTGTACAGAAAACAACTATGAGTCCACATTTCTTGACGCACCTGAAACACCTGCGCATCAATTTGCCGTGAACGCCTTCAAGCAAGCAATATTCGGCACTCCAGCGCCAGAGGACGCAAATAATACCTCGAAGAAGCTAGACAAGAGGGCAAAGCTCGACGCAGCAAACGCGAAGGCTATCGAGCTGCCCACACCGACCGAGGATGCACCTTCCCTGTCACCTTCAAAGCAACCAGGAGGCATACTCATGACACCTGGCACTGCAAGAAAAGGACGAAAAACAGTAGCTTTTGGTTCACAAGTGGTGGACAACGAGGGCAAGCGTGGCAACGTTGGCAAGAGCGGGATGCCGAACGACTGTCCAGGCAAATTTCCTAGTCCGTGGACGCCAGGCACTCAGTTGAAGCTCGAACCGGGAAGTGATAAGCGACCGCGCACGAAGCTCACAGAGGCACTTCTCGATGCACGAACCACTACACAGCCAATAACTGGGCAGAAGGCTAAATCGAAAGATGATAGCGACATTACCATCGATCTTGGAGCGCCTCGATCCGAGTCTGGAAAGTACTGGAAGGAACAGTACGAAAACTATGCAGAGAGGAGCGAAAAGGAGATGAAGAAGGTTATCGCAAAGCAACAACTGGCAAAGAAGTTTGCAATGAAGAAAGACGCAGAAGTGACAGAGCTGGCCACGAAACTCGAGCAGGAACGTAAGAAGTTTAGGCAGCGAGACCGGGAGCTGGAGCAGCAGAATAATGATTTCCAAGAGAGGCTGCGTAAAGCCATGGCAGACAATACCTCGGCAACTATCGAGATTGCAGCTCTCAAGGCTCGCATTACTGTTCTGGAGCGGTGCATGGGTACGACTTCATCAGACGCGCTCGAGAGCAAGCCATTCTTCCAGATATACGAGGACGCGAGCAAGGATGGGCTAGCAGGATCCGCAGACCAAGACAAGGGAGACGAGGTATCCTTCGCGCCGTCATTAAGCATGGCGTCTTCCAGTAAGGAAAATCAATCCCCCAGGTCTCGTCGACCACGTCACCAGATCATTACAGACACCGCACCACGTCTGAACGCTCTGTCCAGATTGGGAACGGCAGAAGACGAAGTCTCCATAATACTTGGAAAGTCGCCACGCGTACTAGTACAATGTGCTGAGAGGCCTACTGGGCCAACGACGGCATCTCCGGCTCCTGAACAGTCACCGCACTCACCGCTCAAGACTCGGACAACTGAGCCTACCAAGGAGAATCTGTCGCTGGGTGCCGCGGTGCCATCTAGCCCGCTGCCTATGCCTTCCCCTGGCATCGATCCTTGGATGCAGTTGAATGATGAGAGCTCAATACCTCAATGCGACAAGATGGCCATGCCCAGTTACTCCGGAAACCCTTTCTCGAGACCTGAATGGAATCCTCCGCAACGAAAGCACCGACTCACGACATCTGTTTCAGAGTCGAAGCAGACGAAGACTGCCCTGTCAGGTCGAGAAGCTGTTGAGCCCACTGCAGCGGAGAGGAGGTTGGAACAGTCGCGCAATCGCTCTCAGACAAAGGAGTTGCCTATTCGCGACAGACAAGCTCCACCCCATGGTACCGTCAAGCCTGATCGAAAGGACAAAGTCAGGCCACACAATACCAATGGAGATGCGCCTACTGATGTGGTTGCGACTGCACTCCCGTCCCCAACAGATCCTAAATTCGACCTATCGAAAATTACAGCCCATCATGCGGAAGGTTCGTCGCAGGTCAAGAAAGATCGGGCAGAGATACTACCAATTGACCGCAAGGAGCAAGCAAGGCGGCGACTCGATGAACGGAAGAGGTTAAAGAAAAATGCTCCTACATGACGTGTGGCGAGTCGAGATCCAAAACATTTGCGTGCTCTTTTGAGACGTTCAGATTCCTGAAGGCGTTTTGGGACCACATCGCGCTGGGAAGGCTTCATCACAAGCATTTTTATCGGAGTATGCGATGATACCTCTTGTGTACCTGATGTTTTCAGGTCATTGGTTTTGCGGTATTGAGACTGCACGTCCTTCATCTAATGGGTATCATGGGACGCATTCCAAGCATTCCTAACCAGAACTCCAGCAAATGCAACGATCGCTATGTTTGCCACTCCATCGTGCCACCTTGTCCTGCCAACTCATCTCTGCCCTGCAGCAATTTCCTCCAATGCCTTCACAACACCTACGGCACTCTTCTCCAGTTTATCCCGCTCAGCTCCTGTTGCCTTCCTCAACACATACTTCGCCACAACATCAGGCTCCCTACTCTCCGGCCTCCCTATCCCCACACCGACGCGCCACCACTTCGTCGCCCCCAAACTGGCCTGACAACTCTTCAACCCATTATGCCCTTTCGCACTCGCACTCCCCTCCTTAATCGTAACCTTGCCCAACTGCGCCTCCAACTCATCATGCACAACCACCAATCTCCCCTCCATACTCGCATCCCCGTATTTCTGCCTTGTCCCCCTCAACCAGTCGTTATAAGCCCGCCCTACACCACGCCCACTCACATTCATCAAACTCGTGCTCTGCCACAGCGTCCAGTCTTCTTCCAGCCCGACGGGCGAGCCCTCGATGCGTCGAAAGCCCTGGATTATGCCGAAGGACATGTGTGTTGTGTCGGGGACGGAATATAAGCCGGCTAGACCGCGCTGGAAGGGCTTGTAGTGTTTAACTGACGAGAGGTAGGTTGTGAGGACGTGCCCGGCGGAGTGCAGCGTGTTGGCGTATGTGCTTCCTGGGTTGCCGATAGAGCAGACTAGTAGGGGGTATACGGATTGCGCGGCATTTTTGGCGAGGGGCATTGAGTTTGGGATCGCGAAGGCGGAGGTGTTGAGTTGCCGGGTCTTTTTGGGTGGATTATTTTGGGGTTTGCTGGGGGTTTCGGTGTCGCTGGTTGATGGGGTGGGGAGTGCGGAATCGTGTCTTTGGTGTTTTTGTTTGCGCTTTTCTTTGCGGCTGAGGGGTATTGTGGTTTCAATTGGTGACTCTACGCCTGAATCTAGAGATGCAGAGGTTTGTAAAATTTCGGGATCGGAGACAGGGATCTGCAATGCTGCCGTAGGGCTGGCCACGTGCGCACGTGTCGTCGCGTCTGCCATTCCGTGGCAATGCGATTATGAACTCTGTGGCGAGGAAATAATGGTCGCAGGTAGCGATCAAGCGTCTCTATGACAGCAAGCTATTCTTCGAGCACTTGGATTTTCAAGCATTTACAAGTTTGGTACATTGTGAAGTGTATCGCCACAGCCACATAGAAGAGTCATAGTGGATTTGTAAGGGCGTAGCATTTGGCTGTGCCGACAATAAGCCGCCCTTCCTTGGTGTAGCTTTGCAATGGCGTACCAGAGTAGTACTATTTTGCTCGATGTGCAGAAGTTTACCGATGATGAGATTTTACCCCGAGCGAAATCGAATGGTGGAAATCGTGGACGCTTCTTAGCGTGTTGTGCGTCATCGAGGTCGCGCAGGAACAAGGGTCCAGCCGCAGGTCACTCCCGCGAACTACTGCTTCGCCACCAGCGCGTTTCTGGCGAGCTTCACATTCTCTACATTGCTCGCGCGCTCTTGGGTCGACCTCTTCTTCTCTATCGTGTAGACCATAGCCTTTCGTACACTACACCAACCTCACAATGGCGGAAAGGCAGCGAACGCCACCACGAGCGACTCGCTCAGCGGGACAGCTCCCGCCAAACCCTCCTACGCCAGAACAGATCAGGAAGATGGAGATAGCTCGTCTCCAAGCGAAAGCTGCTGCACAGCAAGCCCAGGCCAGACCTTCACCCGCACCTTTCGCTGGCGAGAAGCGCGCATATGCCTCGATATCCGCCTCGAATGCGCCCACGCAATTACGAAACGCTGCTGCAGCCTCTTCACAGAAGCGCGATCAGAATGGCATGGTACAACCGCCGTTGAACGACTACATACAGCCTGCGAAGAAGTACGCGAGGTCGGAATTCATCGACTATGACTTCAGCAAGATGACCGACACGAAGGGGGGTTTCCTGAGCACAATAGACGATCCTCAAAATAAAGCTATGTGGAAAGGCATGCCCAAGGAAGAAGAGAAACCTGCGGGCATGACAATGGTGGATTGGGAACGCGAGCGCATACGGCGGAAGCTGCGGGCGAATCGTGCTGGTCCATACGAACCTGGTATATCTATTCTGGACACCGTAAATGGCAAGGAAGAAGAGGACGAAGAAGCCGCTCTCCTGGAAGCAGCAGAGAATGCTGAAGTCGAGAACGGCACATTCAAAGGCAAATACGGCGACGGTAAGCGCGACATAAAGGGCAAATGTCGCGAATGCAACAGTCTCGAGATCGACTGGAAATGGCAAGACATATTCGGCATAAGCGTATGCAACATATGTAAAGAGAAGCTGCCGGACAAATACTCCCTCCTTACGAAGACCGAAGCGCGCGACGACTATCTCCTTACCGACCCCGAACTCAAAGACGAAGACCTCCTGCCTCATATGGACCGCCCAAATCCCCACAAACAATCCTTCCACGCCATGCAGCTGTTCCTACGGCTACAAGTCGAGGCCTACGCCTTCAGCCCTGCGAAATGGGGTTCACCCGAGGCACTAGACGAGGAGTACGAGAAGCGGCGCGTCGTGTCGAAGGCACGGAAGGAGAAGAAGTTCAAGAACAAGCTTGAAGATTTGAAGAAGCGCACGCGAGTGGAGGCGTACAAGCGGTCGAAACTGAGCGGTGGTGCGGATGCACAATTTGGACAAAAGATCAAAGGCAGGTATGATAGACATGAGCATGAGTGGGGTAGGAGTGTGCTTGATCCGGAGACGGGAATGACGAAGAAGAGGTGTGAGGAGTGTGGGATGGAGGTTGAGGAGTTGGAGTTTTGAAGTGCTTGTTATGGTGCAGCATGTATAGCGCGGCATTGTGGTGTGTGGTCAGCTACTCGGATTGTGATATGATACCCAATTTTAACGTGAAAGCCTTATTCAGGATGTTACGTTGTAGCATGCCAGCGTTTTACTACCAGACTCGTTTAAAATCTCCGTAGGCTTTACGGAATATGATACTTCAGCCTCGTAGTACCCTTGTCGTGCCTGCCTAAATGTTGTGGCTGGGGCCACCTGCACGCCGACTCCGCAATAGCAGCTCACCACTTGCTCACGGCCTCAGCCAGTCCTACAACTCCCCCGAGATCGAAGCAAAGTCTTCCACAGTGATGTCTGGTAGCTAGGTATACCAATTTCTGGACGACATCAAGCAACCGCCCGAATACAACAGTATGCCTATAGGCTCTTGGGCGGAGACAGCCTCTCTTGGTGAGGCATGATCGCTTCTGTCGCACATTGCGCACGACTCACAACTGCGACATCATAGCTGCATAGGACACGAAGTGCAGTCGAAACTTTCCCAGTGATTTTTGGCAAGCTGAAAGGCCCGCCGATTTGCTTATCTGGCTTTATGACTGTTCACCTGCCGGCGCCTTCAAAGTGTCGCAGTAGTTCGCCATAGCCTTGAGGCTTGATCCTTACTGATCAGGAGCTCGGAGTCGACATGGAACTGGAACACGAAGGCGAGCCGGGCGGTACCTTCCGCAGAATCCATCCGTACAAGATGTTCAATGCTGCTCCCGGCAAGATACAGTTTCGCTTGCTCGTGCTTCACGGTAGTACATACAGTGAAGGGACCAGGGACTTCGTCGATTTAATGCGGGTCACCATTGAGGCTGATGATCCTTCCAACCCTACCTCGGATTATTCAAAGCAAGTACCCGACTACGAAGCCATTTCGTACGCATGGGGCGAAGGGAGTCTAACACGAACATTGTACTGTACTCCTCAATCCCCACTCGATCATGTTTCTCGCAAGCCGTACGCACAAGTGCTAGATGGTTTCGATAAAACCATCCCAATCGCCGTGAGCGAGACTGTTCATCGACTCCTAAGAGATCTCCGGCCGCGGACTGGGTATCGTCTACTCTGGATCGATGGCGTCTGCATCCACCAAGGAGACTTGACAGACAAACGCGACCAAGTTCCACTCATGAGCACGATATATCGTCATGCTACAAGGACCATCGTGTGGCTTCCTGGACCGCCCCGCCGAGCTTGGGAATACGACAAGCCCAAGCTTGGCCTCGCTGTAGAGTCTGCTGTGATAAAGTTGGGCTCGATTGGCTCGCGACTACTCGCCATCAAAGACGATCAAGAGAAAGCCAGACACGATGCGATGCTTCAAGGTCTTTTGTCAGCGTGGCCTGTCCTAACTACTTGGCACAACAGGCTATGGGATGAGGACAGCGATACTTATGTCTCTCAACACGAGATTGATGCACTTCTCCAGTTCATGAATTCATCGTGGTTCAATCGAACATGGACAGTGCAAGAGATAGTTCTGGGTCGAGAAGTTCTTATTCACTACGGCTGCACATGGATCTCCTGGGAAGATCTCAGTCGGGCATGTCTAGCGGCGCGTCAAGGTGGGATTGTGACATTCGCCCACTTCTATTCTATGTTCTCGGACATTCATCGATTTCGCTTGGCTCACGAATCTATGCTGCGTACCTGGAATGCGGGTCGTCGCACGATCGACAACAAGACGTATGAAGGCGACAAATCAGCCCTGTGGCATGACCTGTGTGCTGAACTCTACTTGTCAGTACAGACAGCGTACCTATATTTCTCTCTGGCTCACTTATTTCGATAGATACCCACTTCTACAGGCTACTCGACGCCGCGAAGCAAGCGACCCTCGCGACAAGGTCTTTGGCCTGTTGGGTTTGGCATGCGGCCACACGATCGGTGCACGATTGTCACGAGTAACACTTGCATCTCCAACTGTAGATTACACTTTGTCAATCGTGGAAGTGTATTTCAGAGCAGCGAAGACTTGCATGCTTGTTCAAGGCATTGGCGCCAGACTTGATTTTCTCTATGATGCAGGGAAGAACGAGCAGGATCATGGACAAGAGACGGTCGCTGTGCTCACAAGGATCATAGAGATAGACGCAACTGGGACAGACAATCTGCCGAGCTGGATCCCTGATTGGCGCGTTGCGAAGGCACCATGGCACAACCGCATAGCCTCTTTATCACCGCTGTTCCATGACATAGAGTTCGCGGACACTTCCTCTCTGGCTAGGCGGAAGTCTTATGCTACAGCCTCTTGGAAACAGTTTGAGGCCCACAGCGATATATACAGTGCTTGCCTTGCCGTTCGGGGCGTCGTGATCCTCCGAGTCTCGAACGTGTTTCCTGATTTGGACAACATCATCAGACATCCCTTGGAACAAAACTGGTTCCAACAATATCCCGGGACGGATTCTTCTTATCTCGACATACTAAGGACTTTCCCAGACCTGCCATGGGATGATTCAGGAGTCTCAAGCTCTGAGGCTGCGGAAAGCGAGTCCGATGACCACTCCTTTGAGTCGGACATATGTGATGATGACCGCGGCAAGGCTACATATGTCGACACTGACGGAAACGTGTTGTTCCAAGCGAATCACAGATCTGATGTCAATGGTCAGGACAATATCCAAGCATATCAAAGGAGCGATGTAAGCCAAGACTTCGGTGAAACGTCAGAAAGCGACGAAGAAACGGATGGCAACTACCATATGAACGCTGAGTTTTGGCCAAAGGTTCACTCGCCTCCACATCATGATGCGTATGACGGTGAACCGATCCCTTCGGCGTCAAGTGATACATTTGAATTTTGGCGTCATATCAACAGACCCCATAGCAATTTATCGTGGCCAGACCCTATCGATGCGGAACTTCCGCTACATGAGCATCAACACTCTTTCGAATCGTCGAACGAAACATACGACATTCTGCCTCTTCCCAAAGAAGACGAGACGCTCGTGTTTCTCACAACGGCCGGCTATATGGGCGAGGGACCGCCGGGCATCCGTGAGGGCGACGAGGTCGCCATTCTTTTCGGTTGCAAGACACCATTTGTTGTGCGCAGGATTGGTGGTCATTTTCAGCTTGTTGGAGAGTGCTTTGTGTATGCGTTGTCCGAGACGCAGATCTGGCATGACTTTGATGAAGGCAGGGTGGAAGATTTGCACTTCTGTTGAGTAGAGCAAGCGTTGCACGACTCTGTTTACTCCAACGACGATTCGGCGTGGCCATCCAGCACTAAAGATTGCAGCACACTCAGTCAGCAACATCTCGGTCAAATCTCTAGTAAAGAGGGACAAGGCTGACGAGCTACCCGTTAGCACTAGGGTTTGCAGTGGATTCCGGGCTTCATCCTCCCACAGACGGACAAGGCTGAGATGGTACTCCATGGCGCTAAGGAACACAGTGCAATAATGAGCCGCGTATGCATAGAAGGGGATCAGGGGTCGAGGGCTTCTGGCAAATTTGTGTATTATGTTGTGCTATAGAGCAGCACAGCTTACCTGCAGAGGGGAACTGCTAATGCAAGCCTGCCAGAGCCTCAAAGGATGTGCTATAGTAGAATGCCTCTTGCGCGCTACAGATCGCAGTGCAGAGGCCTGCTGAAGCTGTCGGCGTCTTGTCGCTGCTTTATACGCTCGGGAACTATCAGGTCGAGCTGTAGATAGAGTGTTGGCCTACACTCATGGCACGCTAATGCTGGCATGTGGAGGCCAATGCCATATATACCGTTTCCTTTCGCAAGATGATCAAGACGACAATGAACTTTGGACGAATCCAGCGATTCCCGATCCTTCGACCAACCAATGAAATACTAGAGAGAGGATCGCGAAGACTGATCTCTTATTTGCACAGGCTCCACTGCTCGCGACGAGACAAGAAGTGCTTTGATGAACTAGGCTGAACAACTGCTCTTCCACGCTAGGGATTGCAGTGCAGTCGGGGAACAGGATCTTAAGCCTGCTTCAATGCCCTGCAATTCTTAGCGTGGAAGAGTGGGTGGATTGCGAGGCTGACGAAATGATTTAGTGGTCCCTAATCAAATATCTCAGTAGGCATAAACCTCCATTTAATGCGCTGTGAATCTGCGGCTCGGCAGATGTATACTGCTACCAATCGACATGGAAATTCTACAGTTGTCATGTCCCATCACGGTGGCCAGCAGAGCGGGACGCTGGCAGACCGCATCAAGTGGCGACTAACCTTTCTGAAATAACCATGAAATCAAAGGGAACCTGAACATGATCATTGTCGATAGAGTGTGCAATGGTCTTGAAGACGAGTCGCGACTTAGCTTGAAAAAACCCATGGGCTGTGTGGTGCACTGCAATCTCTAGCGTAGAAGAGGGATTCTTCAGCCTCGCCAGCCTCAGGATCCTGGATGCGGGCTTGAAGCGGGATTGGTTGAGGCGGGCCGAAGCGGGCATAACCACTAGCGAATGCATTGCAAGACCAATCCCAGTGAAATTCCACCATAGCAAACCCCACGTCTATTTTCGAAATCGCGATGTGCCCATGAGCACAGACTAACAGTTTGTTGCTCCTGTCCTTGGTTTCTCGCCTGCTTCAATGTGTACTTGGGGCCACTGCTGGGTATCCTGGAGGACAGCGAGGCTAGGCTGAAAGGCGTTCCTTTGTCTCGCGTGTTCTTCCGCAATAATGCTGAAGTCTTCGAAAAGAGAAGAGGCGGATTGAGGCGAATGAGGACTTGGCTAAACACTTTTCGCAATCTCGAGAGTGTCCAGACACCACTCCACCACTCTCTTAGGGTCTGCGTAGCCAAATCACAAGAACGATAAAAAGGCTATATTACTACGCAAGGTATGGTCATGCACCAGGTTGATCATTACCATCAACGTCGTAATGTGTGCCCTGGGATATACAAGAAATGGAACCCATTAGACTGTTCAATGATGTGAGACGAGCGGCCTTGTCTCCTTGTTGTGAAGAGGCGAATCTTCATCTTCGTCGTCTGAGTCCAAACCTCCAAGCTCAAACTCTTCGGCATCTCGCACTCGGCGATCAGGTCTGGTATGGCCATCCACATGGCCATTTAGGAGACCATTGGTGCGAGGCGCTTCGGTATCCGACTTCGAAATTTGGCTCCATGTTGAAACGGCGTAAAGATGAAGGAGCATGTTGACGACTGAAACACGTTAGCAGATAACAGATCCGAATGAACTAATGATACTTACAGAGAAAGAGCAAGAAGGCGACACTGAACAGGATGAGCACGTAAGAGACGTGGGTAATGTGCGCATCGTGAAGAAGCTGCATCTGCTCTTCGGTCGCTCCCATGAACAAAAAGCCGCCCGCAATGAGCAGAAACGGCGTCATGTACTGGAAGCTGTTGGGATCCGAGCCGTCGGTCGTCAGCGCATTGCGGTCCTTTAGCACGAATGAGATCTCAATGACGCGTGCAGCGCCCGCGGCCATGAGCGTGTATCCGAACACAGTGTGAAGCATCGTCGAGATGGGCAGGTGCTGAGGATGCGCAGACATGGCCCAACCAGTCATGAAGATGACCATGCCCGGAATCAGGTTCCGCTTCGCCCTTCCATCTCTTGCACGACTCAGCCATACACCGACCAGGCCGGCAGCCCACCAGATGACGCCCATGGAAGTGTGCTGAACATCGTTGTGTGCCCACTCTTGGCCCCAGCGGTGCTCGGTAAAGGTGTTGACGCAGCCCCATGCAGCAATGACGAGCGAGTCGAAGAATTCTTGGCTCCTTCCCGTACGCCTGAGCCAGACTTGTCCGACCAATAGCAGGATGATAAGTATAATGCCGTATGCGATGAAGGCGCTGCCCATGATGAAGTGTGCGAGACACTGTCCGGTGTGGTCCGCTCGACAGAACCCCAGAGCCGTGATGCCGCCAAAGACGAATTGTACCCAGGTCACAATTGGCATGGCTTTGCCAACCACGCCATGTGCCTTCACTACCACCTTCCGAATCTTCCCGTGGATGCCTTTTTCAAGATGGAGCTTCAAGTACACACCCATGGCAATTTGCGCGATCAACATGAGCATGATGTAGGGTACGAACTGGGCGTGGATGTTCTTGGTGAATTGCCTTCCTTTGTGCTTGTGCCCGAGGAAGTATCCGACCATAGCGAGGAGAGAGCCGAGTGTCTGTACGGAAACGTGCCATTTCGAGCGTATTATCTGAGGCTCTGTTAGTACAGAATTGTGAGGCTGTTACGTGCGCTTCCTTACACCCAGCACCATTCCAGTCGGGAAGATGATGCCCCAGGCCAAGCTCTGAATCAGGATATGAATCCATAGTATCGAGTCGATAGGGTCAGCTGATATGGCATGCCCCTCTTCTATATTGTTGGTATGGTGGTCGTGCGCCCTGACGGCTGTGCTGAGGAGCAGGGCCGCCACGGCCACTGTTGTCGTCCGGACTTCCATTTGACCGGTGCACAATAAGCCTTTTGCGTGTTTCAACGCTTCGGTGCTAAATCGGTAAGAAAAACTCCAGCGCGGAGAATTCTAGGGTAAAGGGAGCATTCGAAAGCGTGATCGTAGAGGTAGAGAAGTGACGGCAAAGGGAGTTCAGTATGGAGAAGGCGCATTCATGCGTCGCAATCTACTGCTTACGTGAAAGGCAGGCGCGTCCGTCATTGGTTTCCGCCGCGGGCCGGCCAGGAACGCCAGCTTCGCCGACACCATCACTCGCTCCATCTTCACTTCACCTCACTCACCATTATGGCCGCTGCAGATGGAAAGAGAGAAGTTCCGGACTCGGAGGACGAGCCCATGACATCTTCGCCTGTCAGCGTTTCGGAGGGAGCTGCCGACAAGCTTTCCGCAACGGCACCTGTTCCACTCCAAGACGCCCAGGACGCGCTCCAAGAGGCTGCACGACCTCACCAAGCAAACGCTAAGCGCCATGCCAATTCAACTGACGGCCGCACTGATGGCTTGGACGCCGATCGCGCCATTGCTTCAGTCGACGTCGATGCGACAAAATTTGATCAGACTGACGTGCATCCTCCAACAGCATCGCCGCGAGATACTCATGACGGTGAAGCAAACAACCGGCCAGCAGAGCTTTCTGCGTCTGACTCCTTGCCACGGCCAAGGATCGATACTGGTCTGCCAATGGGCGCTGTGTGCACAACAACAATGAGCGTCGACCAGCGTGCCAGTCAGGAAGCCACTCACAACACGACGCACCAGCCTGGAAGCGATGATGCCTCCTCAACTCACGCTATTGTGCAAGTGCCTCAAGCAAAAGACCATCATGAGGGGTCGTGTGGTGAACACCAACCTGGTTCTATAACTCAAAATGCTTCGACTTGCGATGATAAACAAAACTCATCCCACAACTTGGTGACTGAAGCACCCAGCCTGCATGATGCTGAGCAGATGACATTAGATGCAGTCTCGGATCGTCTCAATAATAGACGCAGCGGAGAGCATGAGTCCGTTTCAGCACACGCTACAGCGACGAGCGAAGAACATAGCACCCCAAGCGATGCCGACATCCAGCAGGCCTCGGGGAGTAAACTCTTTCAAGCACAAATTGATGATCGGGTGAGCGCTCTTGTTGCCGAGCATACATTTTGGTCTAGTACTAAGAAGTTATTGGAGTTCCTTAGCTCACAAAATGATTAGGTCAAGTCATCTGAGGCAACTCTTCTCGATAGTGGCAGTAACGTAGAGGAAGGAGCCATCGTCGTCAGCCACATGGAGGTTTGCCCACGTCAAGCAGCAGAGAGCAACGAGCCTCAAGGCCATTCGATGAAGCCAGTATCACAAGTATCAGAACAGGGCGCACCAGCTTCGCATGAAGTAGACCAAGTTCCACAGCAGAGCAAAGCGTTGCCTGATGCATCCGTACCTCCAACGCCAAAAGTCGACCATCCAGCTACGACACCGGAGCCGAATCCTTCAACTCACTTCGCGCCTTCCGACCCAGTGCCTCTCGATTCTGTGAGTGCCACAGCCACAAAGACACCCCAGGAGATCATCCTCGCGGAACTCAAAGCACAGAAGACTGCGCTATTAGCATCCCTGGCAACTCTGCCTGCCATTCAGGTGCTCATGGAAGAAAACGCCGAAACGTCTGATGGCGACGACGAGCCTACGGAGAAGGACATCATGGCTGCAGCGAACAAGATAGTCAAAGATCACATCAAGCTATTGCACGAATACAACGAGCTCAAAGACGTGGGGCAGGGACTCATGGGCTTGATAGCAGACCAGCGAGGTGTCAGGATAGTAGCGGTGCAAGAAGAATTCGGGATCGATGCAAAAGACTGATTGGGCTGTGGAGGAGACGAGTGGTCGATTTCAGCCCCGGATGATCGCCACCTTTGCAGCTTCAACGCTGCAGTAAGTCGTGCCGTCTGACCAATGATAAAAACATGTCGGCCTACTTGCAGCAAGTCCCTCCCTATTATCTGCAGTGTTAGCGCCCTTGTTCCAAAGGTTCCCTGCTATCGTTGCGCAGCTGCATGTTGCTGCGTCCGTTCGTGGTTTTACACCATCTGAGAGGCGTCCGACACAGCCTCCGCGTCATTCACTGCCTCCTGCCTCCAGCCGCCTCCACCTGGTAAGCATCGCAGGACGTCTACTTAATGAAGGACCCGTCAGATCGCGCAACTATGCACCATCGCATACCCAGCCTTACCTTGCCAAAATTACAATGGCACTTCTTTCCGGAAACGCGCCGTCATCCTCCAAAAGGAGTCGGTTCTTTTGCACAAACTTCTGGCGAGAAGGTCATCTTCAGGCTCGCGATGACTTGCGCACTCGATGGCGCACTGGTGGCTTAAAATTCCTCGAATTTGTTTGGCTCTCTGGTCTCTGCCTCAGCCTTGCCACCCTCTCACGGATGTCTGCTATCACCGGTGTCTCTTCCCTCGCCAAAGACAGAGCGGCAGCTTGTCAGCCCAATGGCGTATTTGATGTCTTCCCTGAGCATTATCGCTATTGGTCGAAGTCTGGATTTTTCCAAATCACCCTCGGGTATGGAGGCTTAACATTCACACAAGCCAAAGTCCTAGATGTGGCTTGGGATATCGTAAGTCTATCATGTGCTCATTCAGTCATGCCGAACGATTGATTAAGCGGCGGTTAACACGCCGTTATGGCAGGTTTGTGCTCGTGGTGGTCAGGCTCTTGTTGCCCTTATCTCATGGCATGCCTTCACGAATTATGTTACCACGTCCATGGAGGTGGCTCCGGTCACGTTCAGCACGTATCGTACCGTGTTTCTCCAGAACGAGTCCCTTGTCCTCGCTATTCCACGACTCCTCCGAGACTTTTGCCTCCGTCGCGGGCTGCATTCTCGAGTCGCCATGGTAAGTGGTACGTGTACGAATTCAATGTGAGACATACACTAACTTCGTACCTATGCACCTGCCAGACATTCATGATTGTCACGATGGTCTTTATTTTGATTTTCCCAAGCTTTTCGAGTTCAATGACAGGTTACAGCGGAGACGTAAAGTCTTACATACGAGACAACACAAATGCGGCGGGTTCCGAACCTTCTGATACTAATGACTACATGGCGTTCAGCAGCTTTCAGCGCATACTATACGTTGTTCGCGATGGTCAGAGAATCGGACTTCACGCAGACTACGTGGTACCATATCATGTTCCTTACGCCACCAAGCTCAGTAAGTCCATCATTTCACATCTGTCCACGTGTCTGACCAAGCCTCTCTAGCGGACCCTGTTCTTTTCACCGGTGACTATCCCGACTCTGAGATTGCGTATTGTAAGAACTCTTACTACTACCGTCTCCAGAATGAGACTGAACAAGCTCGGTGTGATGTTCAAAGCACGATTGCCGACTGTACGTCTGAATCAATCTCGACTCACATCAGCTAATATGTCGGCGAACAAGATGTATTACAATATGGTTTTCGTGGTTTAGCAAACGTGTCTTCGATCTATAACGGCATTCCTCTCGATTCTCCGACCCTCAATATAGACGCCTACTATCTGCCCGCTTGCACCATCTATCCAGTACGTATACGCGTCAAACCCTCCCCCCTCAAGCAAGAAATGACAAAATCACCATACGTGACCACCTACAAGCCCAATGCACCCACGCAGACCTAAACATAACACGCGCCCTCTCCTAGATACGCAAATTCCCAACCATGAAAAAACACGCCATCGAAGACGTATTCGGCCCCGACCAGCTCTATCTTCACACGCTAGCTACGCATCCAGACTACCAGTTGCGCGGCGCGGGGACGCAGCTCGTAAATTCGGGACTGGAGCGGGGACGACGGGCGGGGGTGAATGTTACGTTGCTTGCGGCACCGACGGCGCGGGGGTTTTATTTGGAAGCTGGGTTTGGGGATCGCGGAAATGTTAGTGTGGAGGGTGTTGAAGGGGAGGTGGTGTTTTGGTTTGGGGTTGTGTCGTATAATTTTGGTAGGGATCTGTCTGGGAACGCGTGAAATACTGAGGGTGAGGGTTGATTGCTGTTGTTCCCGAATCTTATACTAGGTATCTTTTGTCTCTTGGTAGCGCACAAGCATCAACATATTACTTCAACATAGTCCACAAAGCCGCTTGATCGGTCAAAGTTTAACACCATTGCACTCAAGCCAGAGCCTCGCCCATAGCAATGAGTACACACCCAACGCTACTCAGCCACATTCCAGTCCACCTTATCTACTCACCGTCCACCCTTACTCTTCCTCCAATCCCCATTGTAGCACTCACAAGCGTAAGCAGGGTTTGGGAACTTTGGGCTTCATACATTCAATACTCTATGTCCTTGAAGAGTGCTGACAAGATTGGATGGACAAGTGAATCGACATGCCAGTGATCATCAAAAATGGCCCAGATGATGTTTACTCAATCACCCGCATCTTCTTCCGCACACATTGCTCTACCAACAGACCCGTGCTATCAAGTGCCACATGCTCAATGTCCAGCACTGTCAACAACTCCTCCGACGCCTTCTTCGAATCCACAAGCCCATGCTGCTACAGCATTTCCTGCAACACCACATCATCCCGAAGCTTCGTCTTGCCGCCTACCGTGCGCGACGGCGACTCCAATCAACGGCCGTGCTCCTCGTAGTCGCAGGTGACGCCAACGAGGTGAAAAGGAACATTGGTGTCCTTGGCAGTATGCTGATGTTCGGCGAGAATGGCGGTGTCTTCGGCGTTGTTGGCGAGACAGCCTATCATGATGACTTGGAAGTGGAGTTATCAAAACACTTCTTCGGTAAGGCCTCGAATGCCATACGCGGGACCTGGGCGCGAAGGAGTTTGTGAGCTGGTCCGTGGCCAGGCATGATGGCTTCAGCGGATCGATGAGCACGTGGTTGTCGATGACTCGGGTGGCGTGCTCAGATAGGTTGGATGTGACGGCACACGCAGCGTAGCCGACGTCTGGGACACCATTGAGAAAGACTATGTGGCCGTACCTGGCCTTTGCGCTGCCGTTTCATAGGTCTTGTAGATAGTAGATGCCGTCTAGACGCCCTTTCCAGCCTAAGGAATTGTTTGCCAGTGCGAAGTGCGTAAACTTGCTAGTCTTCGCTCCACAAGGAAACAAGGTATCCCTGAGGTTGTATCCACGGCAACAGCTATCACCTACCTTCGAGATTTCGGTCCTGATAGTACTATTGACGCCGTTGACCTTCTCCATGTCTGTTGCTGAGCGCGCTTTTTTTGTGGCAGCGACTGCGCGATGGCAAGCTTCATGGATGTATACTAACATTCAAGAAAATATGTCGGCTTCATAGAGCAATACAAGGTCTAGTCGCTACGGATGGCTTGTTGAACTGGGCATTCAGCGCAACTCAGCCTTCCGTTAGCTTTTCGATACCGTCGCTGGATGGTAGTCCAGTGCTTGAGCGCTTTAAGAATCATCGAGCCCATGAAAGACGCTATCTATTTCAATGACCACTCCATTGGAGGGCGAAATCAGAGTTTTTGAAATATTGGTTAATGTATAATGAACGCTCTCAACAATACACTCAGCGATGTAGCCTGAAAGTAGACTGCAAACTCGAACTTCGACACGTGGAAGTGTGCTTGCCTGTTCTATGGGATGTGCGGCGCGGCCGTGATGCGCCGTTATGGCAGACTTCGAAGCATTCATCAAGCAGGCCGTTGTGTGTGTGCGATGATTAAGGAATGAACGGGTCTCATCACATGTTCGCAATACCCAGATGCACGCTGATAACGAGGATGGACGCGTGATGCGCGGGGGCGCGTGATGCGCGGGGAACACCAAAACAACACAATATCCTTCACCTTCAACACGCGATAACTCCA